>PNEQ01023007.1:60338-121102 GCA_003012365.1 Medauroidea extradentata
GTAGTAATATATATATATATATATATATATATATATATATATATATATATATATATATATATATATATATATATATATATATATTAATATATACCTATAAATGCCAACGCAAAACACCGTATGCAAGATACTACGTTTATTAATGTTGGGATGATTGGACTGATGGTAAAAAGGGGTGGAAAAGAGGGGAAGGAGCAAGTCACAATTATTGCCCCGGGCGAAGGAAATATTAGATCCGTCCCTTAATTCCGTATCAAATTCTGTGCACGTAGCACTGCGACAGTGTATACGGCAACTGCGTTGGTCCCAAACATATTCCATACTTTATTTCTAGGAATTTTTGGTGAAAAAATTTTTGCTCCACTTTGTTCCAGTGTCTTACGTGCACACCTGCAGCTCAACTTCGTGGCTATTGACAAGAGTATGTTGTGCAGAGTTGTTATTAATTTGACTGTGCCAATCAGTGCACGGATAACTGCGACATATCACGTCTGTGAATCGCGGGTTTAACCTCCAGACGTTGTATGTTAAGACATCCAATCACTGACCACAAAGCAAAGCTGCAGGTGTGCACGTAAGGGACTTTAAACTAAGTGTTGAAAAAATCTTTTCTTGAAATCTCCTATCTCTCATAATTGCACAGATAGAGCCCGCTTTATTATTCATCGTAGCGGCTGTTGACACGCATGCGCAGTGCACATACTTTCAGCCACGGCGCATGCGAAGTACGCAAGTATGGTTGCCAATTTGATTTGAATAGAAATTAAATTCTTGTTTCGTACTGAACACACGACTGCCGGAGTTATTAATACCCAAATGACACGAGATAGTTTAACGAATTAGGCAATTACACGCGTGTCTTGTATGTAAAATAGTTTTCGGTAGTTGTACAGTTGTACTTTATAGAATACAGCAACTATCATCACAAATAAATTGTTCTTTATGTACGGAAACGTGTTAGTAAACAGTGATTTGTGTACACAAAGCAGAAGTTTTGTACGTAATTCTGGTTTTCAATAGCAATCGAAGTTTATGAACAGAATTGAGTAAGGAATTGAGTGGAGAATTAAGGATAGTGTGTACCGAGCTTAAGTCTACATGCACTCTTTAACAGCATCCACCATCCGTCCCTACAGTCATAAGTTTTGAAATAAAGCCGAATCACTCAAACCACATATTAGCTGTCGCTAAGCTGTAAATTTTTTGGGTGTGTATTTTAGACATGTTTTGCTAGTACAGAAAAGTTCTGTTTATTTTGACAAAACTTATTTCAACTGGAACTACCGTAAATAGCCCTGGATTTTCACACGTGGGAATCGTGCTGGAAGATGCCGCTGGTCGGCGGGTTATCTAGGAGATCTCCCGTTTCTCCCGCCCTTCCCATTCCGGCGCGTCCATTATAGGGCCATATTCTGTGCATTCCTTCGGGATAAGTAGCTGCCTTCGGGCGCCCAGTAGCAAGAGCACAGAGAAAAAGGTTTGGTTGATTCAACCGTATATATTTTTGTATACGGCCAAACAAGTGTGTATTTGATTCAACAAACGTTTTGTTGGCTGAACAACATATGAAACGCGCCAAGTATTCGCTTTGTTGTCATAACAAAATGTATATTTAACTGGGCTATACTATCCTTTTGGTATAACTCTGTGTTCTGGTAAAGGGATATAACTCGAAAAACGAGAAAATTTTGTTAAGTATGGGAGCACATTCTACATGTTATTTTCTAGGCATGAGTAAAAGGCTATATAAATCTAATGGTTATGATTAGGGAAAAAAAAATTAATTTGGATGTTTGTATGTTTCATTAAACACAGCTATATTTTTAGATTTACACAAAACACCATTTTTTGAAATATGCCACTTTACCCAAACACCACAGAACTATACCTGCCAGGCAACCAAATATTTGGTTGGTTCAACTGTTACACACTTGTTTGGCCATATACAAACATATATACGGTTGAATCAACCAAACATTTTTCTCTGTGTGCAATACCCTGGCTCTTAGGTAACCTTCAAATACGATATTTATTTACAAATCTGACAAAACAATTTAATAGCTGCACTTGCGAAACCAAGTCTTCAAATAATGAAAATGATTTCTGTAGTTTATTTTATTTCTGTTATGGGTAAGCTTGGTGTGTGCTGTTTTAAGTTTCGTTAGGTAAGTGAACTCGATGTTACTGGATAGTGATAAAAACACTTCAACTTGTGACTGGATTCAGTTGCTTGGACATACTCCATTGCGAAATAAATGACTGTCAAATAAAATCACGGTCTAAGAAGAAGAGGTCTTGACACTGCGTATGCTCTTCAGCAAGAGAAAGTGACTCCTTCATGTCGCCGAGCGCTAGTAGTAATTTGGTGGAAGATGTTTACATCTCGCGTTTTAACATGTTTGCAATTATTTACATAAAATCATATTCATAAGGCAAGCTGATATAGTATATACATGTTCCATGTCCATACATGCAATGGCATGTGTGGAACTGTTTATAAAAGTAGTCTGAAGAAATATATTGTGTATTATTGTTTTAGTGAACACATTCGAATAAAAACTATATTTCGTGCCCTACAAAATTTTAGAATAGTTTCAATGTGCATCTACATGTAAAATATTGGAAAATTAAATTTTATTGTTGTAAAAAAATGTGTTCCAATACAAATTTACGTTCCCATTTTTTTCTTCGATATAATACTCGCAATTCCGGTAACAACTTCACATTTTAAGCTAAGCCAAATACAAAACAAGACAAATCTTCCACCAAATTACTACTAGTGCTCGGCGACAAGAAGAGAGTCACATTTTGTTCCTCAGTGTCAAGACCTCTACCTTCATAGACCGCGAATAAAACTAAATAAAGATAATAGAAAACAAAAATAAGTAGAGTATGCTTTAGTCAACAGGATACGCACACAACATAAATTCCAAAAAAAAAAAAAAAAAAAAAAAAAAAAGAAAAAAAAAAAAAAAAAAAAAAAAAAAAAAAAAAAAAAAAAAAAAAAAAAAAAAAAAAAAAAAAAAAAAAAAAAAAAAAAAAAAAAAAAAAAAAAAAAAAAAAAAAAAAAAAAATGGGATGGGGTCACATAAAACAAGAAACAAACATATAATAAATGAAATTAATAAAAATCAAATATAAAAAAAGAATCCAAGTTAATATGTGACACAACGATGATACGAACAAAACACAGGAGTTATCAGACACTAACAAAAAACAACAAACGACACAACGATGAGACGGAACAAGACAGTATTTTTCCAGCCAGACTGCTTATTTTTTTTTTTTATGTTATTCTGTTATCTTTTGTTTTCTTTGACATTCATTTATTTCGCAATGGAGTATGTCCAAGCAACTAAGTCCAGTCATTCACTACCATTGCACAGTTATTTCAAAGATAACTTTTACAAGTATCGTCATTTGAAAATTGAATGTGAGGAATTCTAATAAAATTGATCAGCGTCATTCCTCAGTAACCAACTAGGTTTAGCACTTGAATATGTGTTATTCACGAAGAAAATGTCATATAAAGAGCGTATTATTACTTCGCGGCTTGGATGGAACGGTAACAATTATTGTTATCCTTTCCCAACAGCCGAATATATTTAGTAAACCGTAAATTGAGACCACTCTGCACCTTCATGGGGAACTTAGCACAACCAGATTAATTTAATTCCATATCTTATGAAAATTCCAATGTACTTTTCACTGTGTAGTATTCTTTATTATTAAAGATTAATTTAATGCCATATCTTATGAAAATTTCAAGACATTTTTCACTCTATAGTTATTGAGTTAGTATCGTATAAATTACTTGAAAATACATAACTCGGCTAGTTTTCTCATTACGGCATTTCAATGTCAAAATTTGTATATTTTTATTTCATACAAAACTTGAAAACAAGTAAACATAATGAAATGAAAAAAAAATCACATCAAAACTACATGCCACGGTCTACGGCTTGATACATATTATAAAATATTTTTGTATTCAAAATATATTACTAAAAATAACAAAAATTATATCAAAATTTTGAAATTTTTCTTTAAATACAAACATATTTTGTAATGAGTCTTTATATACTTCGAGCCGTAGATGTTAAACATCGCTATTTCATGTTTAGTGACTGTACCTTTCAACTCTCAGCATCTTTGAGTTTTACCAGCAAATCACAGATGCGTGTTGCTGCTGTAACCTTATTTAGACTGTCCCAATCAAATGAGCGACATCTCTCTTCAAAGACACTCTACCAATAACCTTCAAACACAGCTGCAGATGTACGCATAAGGCATTGAAACAAGTTCTTGCGATATTCTTGTCACTAGCAATAAGTAGATATTAACATTGTTCTCGTCTTAAAGAAACAGTCACTGTTATCGCGAAGATCACTGCTATACTTAAGAGAAGCATTAATCTATAACTGTAGGTTTCTTGAACCAATTTGCGAAAATTAAACAATGGCAACCTAAGACAATAGTTTTAGCTAACGTTTTAAACAAAGTAGTTTACAGTGTTACGAACTTCTGAGGCACAATCTCTGACGCCGGAACCTCGTACATTTAACTGCGGCGCAAGAGATCACTAGTAACGAATTAGAAATTCTGGATAAATATTTACTCATTAAGTTGGCAAATACCACTATCTAGGATTGCCATTGAGTATTTTATCCATATTGGCTTCGATAAAAGCGTAAACTTCAATTGGTGTTTTCAGCGTTTATTTATCTACCACACACTTAAGTAAGTAGCATTACAAAATTTTTTTTCATTATAATAAACTCAACAACACAATTTCAATTGCAACGAGTCTTCCGTCCAGTTACTCTCTGTTTCGAAAAATTTCACTGTACTTTAAATGGAATTTTAGGCAAAAACTGTTAAAATTATATGACGTCTGCCATACTTCAACACAAAATTATAAGTTGAATCAATGATATTTCAAATAAATTAAAAAAATTCAAACGTTTTAAAATTAAAAAATACTTTATTTTGAGTGTCGTACATAAAATCGTAAAATTCTTATTTTGACAATTACGTACCATTACGCAAAAACTATAATAGATTTTTAAAAATTCATTCCAGGAAAAATTTGTCATAATTTAGGTCTAAAATAAGAACTGACATCTGGTAGAAGTATAAAAATAAAAATATGACGATGAAAATTCTCTAAAGAGAGCTGTTCAATCTTTGCTGAAAAGAGGTCGCTGTCTCCTTTCCTCATCACAAACACTGTCGCTAGAACCGAGATTTGGTGGCAAAGAGATTCTGCACCAGTTGTTTCAATGCCTTATGTACACATCTGCAGTCCTGCTTCATGATCAGGGAATAAATGTTTTAATATGTCTCCGAGTTCTACTGATGTCATAGTTACCTTATTCTGACTAATGCGTGCCTGAAAAAAAAACTCTGCAAATGACCATGAAGCAGAACAGCGTATTTGAACGTCAGGCATTGAAACAAGTTATTTTAAAAAAATTTCGCTATAAAATTGTGGTTCTACAATAGGTGTGTTGTTTCGAAAGTACTCTTTGTCGGGTAGGATCCGGCTGTAGTAACCAAGAGGAATGTAAACGTTCAGCATGACACTTGAAGCTGGTGGTATGGCACGTCCTTCGACATCCATCCCTGCGGCGAATGATTGTTCTCATCCGGCTGGTGAAGCTACCCGACCCTGCTCCTTGACGAGAAGTAATTGGACGTCGGTCGCCTCTCACCGCGGTGCGAAGGTATATATACCAGACCAGTGGTGGGGTGGAGGGTGTGTGGGGACAGGGAGGGGGGTGTCGGTGGGCGGTGACGTGATTAGACGGAGGTCGTGTCACCTGTCACGCTGAGCTAATTGGCCACAAGACCTGCCTCCGGCCGATCGATCCCGCGTCCGGCTGGGATCCACACTTGCCTCTGGCTGTCGGACTGTCACTTAGCCAACCAGTTAGCGCACTCAGTACATACCAACACATAATACGCATGTATGCTACATACCGACACACAATACACATGTACGTCACATACCGACATACAATATACAAGTAAGAATCATACCGACGACACGCAACATACAGGTACGGGACATATTGACACACAATATACATATATGTTACATATTGACACACAATTTACAGTTACTGTACACACCGACACACAATATACAGGTACGGTGCATAATGACACACAATATACAGATATGTTACATATTGACACACAATATACAGTTACTGTACGCACCGACACACAATATACAGGTACGGTGCATAATGACACACAATATACAGATATGTTACATATTGACACACAATATACAGTTACTGTACGCACCGACACACAATATACAGGCACGGTGCATAATGACACACAATATACAGATATGTTACATATTGACACACAATTTACAGTTACTGTACACACCGACACACAATATACAGGTACGGTGCATAATGACACACAATATACAAATATGTTACATATTGACACACAATATACAGTTACTGTACACACCGACACACAACATACAGACACGGAACTTTGGTACATGCCGACACACAAAATACAGATATGTTACATACCGACACACAATTTACAGTTACCGTTCACACCGACACACAATACACAGGTACGGTACTTCGGTACATACCGACACACTATATACTGGTACGTTACATACCGACACACATTACGCATGCACGGTTTTATATTTTTTAATTTAGCTGAAATTAGGAAATTTATTGTTAATTCAAGCAAATTTTTTTAATACAAAAAAATATTTTAATGCATTTTTGTATATGTTAAGCAGTATCCCGTGACATTGTTTCAGTGCGAATTATTTACTTTCGTTATATTAGTTAAATTTCGCTGCTGATGAAAATTAAAAAAAAGCATGCAAATGTTGACTTTGAAATGCTGTTATGGGGAAAATGACGGAGCTAATTTTTTTGTAATCATAAAATGGTCCTCTAAGTAAAATCTACCAAACAACAACCATTTAATATAAATTTAAAATTAAAATGTCTCCCCACTAGAACGTCCTTAAGTATATTATATAGTTGGGATACTCAGACAAGGGGTAATTTGAAATTATATTATATGTTCCCATCCGCGATTTTAATCCTCATGAAAATTTCTGCAGTGAAATTAGAAGTATTAACAATTTACTACTTATCCTTAAAAATATGTGTTTCTGCGCAACGACTTAACAGTTATTCCTGATTTTATGTAAAATAATTGTTATTAAAAGTAATTAAGACAATGCCTTGCTACATTTGTTTCTAAATTATTTGCTTATTTTATTCAGACTTCACAAAAACCGGAAAACTTCCATTTAGGCTATGAATAATACACTGTAGAATAATGTTTACAAGACGAAATGTACTTAAAGCAAATTTAAAAAAAAAAAAATTATTCTGGTTGGAAACTTTTTTTAGTGAAATATAAATTCTCCTAACTTTCTACCGCAAAAGCACTTTTTCCCATTCTATCATTAGCCAACTCACTATTATTGTTATCTTTGACGTCTCAACAGATTTGAACCACTTAGATTAAACCCATACAATCTAGCCGAGCTAGTAGTGTATTAAAATACATTTTCAAAACAATTTATGAACAAAAAAAGTTTTCGATGGAAAGTAAATCCACTTCCCTGCCTGTGTAGTAAAAAATAATTATGGTTCAACCAATATATATTTTTTGAACTGCAGGATTTGTTTACCTTAATAAAAAATTTAAGTTATTACAACAATTTATTGAGAAAATCTATAATATTACGTTTCTTACATTGTTTAGCGGAAAAGGTGTGTGTTTGTGTGTAAATGTATGTGCATATATATAAAGATGTACAGAGAATATAGTAAGACAATCAATTAATACGTAATTAAAAGTTAGTTACACTCTATAGTACACACGGGCGAAGCCGCAACTGGACAGCTAGTGTGTGTGTGTCTATAGTGTGTATGTACTATATAAATATGTTATGTATATGTGTACTAATGAAAGTAACTAACTTTTAATTACGTATTAATTGATGGTCTTGCTATATTCTCTGTACGTCTTTAATTTGCGAATTACCTTAAATTGGTTTGTGTATATTTACGTACGCAAACTTTAAAGAAAAGAGTGATTATCCTGAAAGTACGTTTTAGGTAATTACGAAAGCATCATTTTAAAGCAAAAACCACCTAGATATTTCAAATGGTTCAGGAGATACGGATGATTAATTGAAAACACGTTAAATTTTTTTACAGGCTTTCAAGGACGAATTTTGAAAAATCCTATAAATACTTTTTAGATATTTACATTGGCACCATTCTGATGCAAAGATCACCTCGATAACTCAAGTGGTTCAAGAGAAATACAGAATTTATTGAAAACACATTTAACGGCTTTTCAGCCCCTCCCCTTAATATCCGAATTTCTAAAAATTGAAAAATTACGAAATATATGCATTTGCTTAGGCTATGTTTTGAAGAAAAAATATTAACGATACATAATCAGGCCAGAGAGTTATCGAGAATTCGCGAAACACGTTTCACTCGTTTTCAAATCCCTTATTTTTCGATTTTCGAAAAATCCTTCCTTAGTGGACGCCTATGCCGTAAGGGGAAGCTACGCTGAAAATTTCACTTTTCTAGGTCCAGCGGTTGGGGCTGTGCGTTGAAGAGTGAATTAATAAGTGGGGCATTTCATTTTGTATATGTATGTATTATATAGGAAAATTTCATTTCGACAACTATAATTTTTAATTGGGTCAGCGTCAATAGAGTTGTTTTAATACTTACAAGGTTTCGTATATACGCTATACGACACTTTAATATTTAATACGAAAATTACGTTAATAAAAGCTTTAAACACCAAGTGACGACTTCAAAATGTTTTGTTGATAGAAAATTTTTGATAAAAGACTGCGAACTAACTACCAAGGCTGTAGTACAAAAAGGTCATTTAGGGTATCCATTGTAATGAAGTTCAAGTTTAATAAATGAGGAAATATCACTAAGACTTACTTCATAAATACGGGTTCTTAACGTAATAAATTATTTCTAACTTCGTTTTGACAAGAAGTGTTCATAATTGTCACAATTTCTTACGAAGCCAAACCTGTAGACGATAGAGTAAGTCTATTACAGTGATTTCAACTGGAAAAGTAAAATACAATTATATATTTTTACAAATAAAATTCAGCAGAGTAACCAAGTTCAATCAAAATAAATAAACGAACCTTTACGTAGCCAAATATACTCATGTGTTAGGTATGATTTCAGTATTGCCAGCACGTTCTTTCAAACATAGGTGAGCTTTTTTAATCAATGACTGGCATATCTATCTTAGACTATAGTGACGTTAAATACATATTAAAAGCTATAAAACTGTGTGACAAATTATAGAAAGTAGTCAAATGGCATAGAGTCATTATTTGAAATAAAATGTTACCTGGTCACGTCAGAAAAGTTTTTTCCCCCCTTCCTTCGCGGAAACGAAATTTCTAGCACTTCCTTGGATGTAATGAATTGTATATGAATATTTATTTTTTGTGTTTTTATATATTTTATACTTCCATGAATCCTTATTCAAAATGTACAGAGAAGAATTACATAGAATAGTTTTAAAATAAGAAACTAAATTTCTTTATGTATTTTACCAAGAAAATTTGCTGCGTCTTCAGCATCATTGTTAACAATATCGTAAGAGAATACTCTTGAACATTTGCACTTTCTGTCAGAGTTAGTGGTTTTGTTAAATTAGCTTATAAACCGTGAGCAATTATCGACAAATCAGTAGCAGCCATTACCACAAACCGTTTTTTCTATTAACATCTAGAGTTAGTCAACCTTGCGGTCATTTCGCATGTTCTCGAGCAGCGAAGTGGAGTTTTTCACTCTAAATTAGTTTCTAACTGTGGGAGACTTGAAATTGTCCCATTAGCAGCACAGAGCCGATTCGTTCAGTAGTAATGAGAATTGTATTTGTTCTTAGAGTAACGTAAGAAGCAATTTACTTACAATCGGCCCCAGTTACCAGACCAGCCACAAATAAATACTGTTACTATTAGACGATAAGGTAAGAGGGTTTTACCTATCGTCGAAAACGAGGTCATTAGAGATGGCGACACACACTTGGTATAACGATAGGAGCAGGGAGAGGAGTCGGTCTTTAGAGATGGTAAAATTTCGTGAATTCAACTATCTGCATATTAGAATCAAATATCCTATGCCCAGTCTATTCGTACGTTGTCTGCTGTTCCGCTGAGTAGCAGTTAGTGGGCGAATAGTCGCGACTTGAGTATGCATAGCCATGGCCTTTGTTAGGGAGCCATTCCAGCATTCACCTGGAGAGATTTGGGAAACCATGGATGGCCGGAGCCGAGGATTGAACCCGAGGGCTCCCGAATGCAAGTCCAAGGCGTTATCGTTGCGCCACCTCGCTCGGTGTTATTATCAGAAAAGCACGTACTGAACTTCTCCTCAACCGTAAATAGTTATGCGGGATTCTTCATCTAAGATGACCCTAGTGGTCAGCGGGTTTTCTCGGGGATCTCCCGTTTCCCCCGCCCTTTCATTCCGGCGCTGCTCCATACTCACCTCATGTCACCCCTCACCAGTGCTAAAGACCCCGTAGTTAAGCGCTGACCAAAATCTCTCACTCACTCACTAGACCCTAGCATCGCCGCCGTGTGCAATTCCTGACGATACTGAGAAATAACGTTTTCGCTATGCGTTGATATATTTCCTCAAGCCAAAATACACATGCGAGAAATAAAATCAAATGTTTCTCCGATATTTTCTGACATACAACATACAGTAGGACTGTGTAACCTAGGTAGATGTAAGGAACCCAGGAGTCTGAAGTGAAATAAAACTGAAATCCTGAGAAATGAAGTGAAAGACTAAAAATTGACATCTAAAAGAAATGTGAAAACTATGTTCGTATATTGGCCGAGAGCACTGGCTCATGTTTACAAAATAAACAGCACAAAATATTCACCGTATCGAACCTTTCATAAGTGTGACGTCCAGGATACAAATGCATTTTATGTGCACAGTGTGGCAACATAGCATTGTAGTTAGTCCCGTCTTGCGCTACACATATATCTTACTTACTTATCTTACTCCTACTTTTCTGGCCTGCATATTATAGGTGCAAGATAAAATTTCTGGCAGATTAAACATGATTCTCTGTTTACTCAAAGTAACATACATAAGAAATACTTGGGCATGGAGCGCAAGAAGAAACTAACGACAGTACAGTGTTGCCACTTACATTTTCGTCTCCAATTTAGCTGAGGATTTGCGTCATGTGCTTATGTATGAGTTTGTCTGTGTAATATATTTATATATAACGCAAAAGATATAATATTAATTGTAAGGGTGGCGGAAACGGGATATTCCCTAGAAAACAAACCCGCTCACCTGCGACTTTGCCCAGCACGATATCCGCATGCGTCAATCCGAGGAGACCGCACCAGGACAGCCTCGTTCGCGTTGGGAGGAAAACAATGCGCCTACTTGATTGCCGCAACACCTACAGTAGCCGTGTCAGACGTGTTGCATATCGTCACAGGCGTTCCCTAGCTGCACTCTAACCCTCTCTGCGATAATTTGGTCGCTGTTTTTGTGAAAACGGCTGCAGGACTTTTTGTTTTACTAGTGCAACATATTTTCTTCATTTACACATGTTGTTTCCAAAACAATTAGAAATCTACGATACAGTAATACAGCTACGAAATTGCAATGCGATCGGAATCTGTCATACTTTTTATATGAAGAATGTTGATTCTTACCAACTTAACATGATTAGATGTGTGAACTGTACTTCTGTCACCCACACATTATCCATTTCGTTTTTTGGCTATCCGTAGTGAAATTTGATATTTAAATTAATATATGTCCTGAAAATTAATTTATTATGCTCGTAAATTACTTAGAATTAAATTTCAGGAAAATTTTAATACATGCATCTTGTATTATTTTCCACCGAAATTCACTGGTCTAAATCACACTTATACTGCATGTGTTCGTAGTCTTTGACGTATGTACGTTAGTCCGATGCAAAAAAGCTCGAAAATTTTGCGAGCATAATTCTGAAGACGTTTTACGTAGAATAATTTATTGAACTGCTCGAGGTTATAACATTCACCCAAGAACAGTAGTAGTAAGATAAGTAATATATATATATATATATATATATATATATATATATATATATATATATATATATATATATATATCTGTGGAGTGCCACATTGAGCATATCAAATGTCGTCGTGCAACATTTTGTTACTAACATTTTCGTCTCCAATTATACCCAGGATTCACGTTGTGTGAATACTACGTATTTGTTTCTGGACATCCTGTATATCACAAATTAAAAAAAAAACACTTTTGCATCTACAACCAGGCACTTGACAACGCTTTATTTCTTTTACATATATGTCAAAGTGTAGCATACGACAATTTTTCTCTGGGTCAAATTAATGCAGTCTGGATTGCACACGGATTTAATGCGAGATTGTTATTTTTTATTAGTGCAAAATACTAAGCATTCTAGTTTGTTTAACTATATTTCACATTAAATTAATTTGGGTCACATCATAACCTTAAGCATAATAAATAGCGATTTACAAAGTTGATAATTTTTATGTTAGCAAAGTATTACATTGCTGAAACTTGTGTATATATATGTATGTATATATTTATATATGTACATAATTACTATATTATTTTGACATCGTTAGTAATGATTTTACAACCGAAAGTTACTTAACAAAAAAATTCTGTAAAAATAATGTGTGAGCGCAATATATAAAAGTATCATGGTAGACAGTGTTCATTTCTATTAGATCGTATCAAAAACTGTCTTATGTTAGTTTAATATTCTCTTCTATAGCAATTTTACTAAATTTTCAGCATTATGTATTGTGTGGAAGTTAAGTTTTGTACGGTCTGTATGACCACTGCAAACTTTATTCACAAATACATTGCAACAGTTTCGGAACGCTTTACAAAATCAAAACTAGTTTGAAAAGTATTTTCTGTGAAATGGTATTTGTTTATAACGCACAATTGTTTTACAAACACGAGAAATGAATACAATAACTCCATGTTAATGATGTAAATAATTTTGCTGTAATTGTTGAAATAAATAATTAGTTCTACACATTCAAATAAAGGTAATGAAACATTTTACCAGGTTTATATCAATTGTAAATAACTTATCGTGGCAAGTTTTAAAAACAAATGCTTTTCAGATCAAACCAACATCAATTTTTATTTGTAGACAGCAAAACTGGAATTTCATTTCATTCAAAGCCATTTCCGGCAAACATTGTACACTCGAAGCTTATTGGCTTAGCACAGACATTAGCTTAATTGTGGTGGATCTGTGACTGTCGTGTTGTCCAAATTTGCGAGGCGATGTAAGCAGTCAGAATTAGCCCCTCGTCAGTGGTCTTTCCTGAGTGACGCGCGAGCTCTAAGTGAAGGGATGACAACGCTGTTTGAAACAAACGGGTAAACAGTTGCATTCTCCATTAGCACAACTGTAACCGACAGACGCGAAAACGACGGGTGGTTGAAATGTCGCAGTTCTAATTATAGTCCGGTTGGTTAGGCTAAGTGGTTTCGAATTTCTTACTAGCGTCGAACAATATTATATCATGTATTTTAACGGAAGCAGGCTCATTAATACATTATACAGTATTATTCACGAAGAGTATGTTAATTTTTCTTCATGAAATAGAACGTACATAAAATGGTGTTTAGTGAATTATAGTGGGAGTTATGCTACCCTGAAAATTTACTATAAAGCACAAGATGTTTACATATGAAAAAAATACATTTTGATATTAAATGGGCCTTCAGACAATTTTATTGCATTTTCAGTTTTTGAGAAAAAACATGTATTCAAATTAAATTATCAACATTTTATCTTTGATAAAGCATATAATATATGCTCGGTAAACTGCTTGACGTAAACAATAATGGGAATTTTCCAGTAACTTGTTATGCAAAATTATTGCAAGGGAATTATAGGTTAACTTTCAACAAATCTCTTGCAATGATTCTTCGTCACAAATTAATGAAAGATTTCATTATTATTTATGTCAATCGATTTACGAAGAATACATACTACGCTTTGTACAAGAGAAAAATTTGATAATACAATTTGAACAAATGTTATGGTTAAAAAAACTTAAAACATAATAAAATTGTCTAACACTCCTCCTCAAGTAATAACAACATGAATAGTGTTAAAACAATGAAAAACCAAGTCTTTTTAAATTCGATTTTAAGAAATTTTATTCGGGATCTGATCACACATCTCTCCTCTGAAGGTATGATTGGTGGATGCTATACCTACTGAGTCAACTACTGCCCCCGTCAAACGTGGAAGTATATATTTACTGTTCATGCGATAGTGGTTGTCCACAATATGCCTATTAGATAAAGTTCTGGCTCGATAATCGCACGAGTGGGTAAGCAGGCGATTTGCGGCTCTGTCACTTACATGCTTTCTCAAGTCAGAGAAGAATTAAGTCAATGAGAGCAGTCATGTAATCAAAATTTCTCGAAGTGAACAAAAATTTTTATTTCTTTATACATAACCAAAATAATTCATTATTTCAATAATAAATTGAAATGCAGGCCTTTACAATTCATACAGCAAAACAACTGGCTATAGAAATATTTTATACAAAAGTTTAGACACTCATAAATGACCAGTCTTAGCAAACCCATAAGTTTCCTGCCGATATTATTACAACATAACTATATGTAGTTAAGTATATATATGCATATGTGTGATACAAAATTATAAACATTACATTGTACGAATAGAAAAAGAAAATTTTAATATTACACAAACAATAGAATCTATATTTTTGTCTCTGGTACCGATAATTGAATATATGGACTAATATTGTTATAATTTTACTACCAAACCTACTCAATTTTTATTTGTTTGGGTCTGAAGCACTTATGTTTATGATATTTTTGGTGCATTTTTTGCTTGCTGATTTATCGAACCCATACCTTCATGCATATTTCAAGTTAATATTCTTAGTTTTATATGTCGTTAACCAAATTCGTCTCGTTCATAAACAAGTCGATTTTATAACCTTGTAAACTTTCTTACTGTACAATACGTCAAACAGTAGCGAACACTGGCACTGAAATGGCCAATAAGATCAAAGCCCGCTATTAGTATGCGTTCGCACGTTGTTTCTGCTTGTTTATCATTTTAAAATCAGGGTAATCTTAGTTTTTGTATAATACTTTCAATGTTGTAAATTGGTTTACATTGCAAAATAAAATAGCCTCTGTAGGGCTAAGGGACACCTTTGGACAAATGTAATTTCCCAAAATCGCTTTTAATGCACGAATTCTTAACCAATGTTGTTTTTAATAACAAATATGTTTACAGTTTCACTGTTGCTTTAACGCTTTTGAAATCTGTTTTTTTTTTCACCCGTAAATTCATTAAGCGCTCTCCTCCTGTGGGAGAGTCAGAAACTTAAGTGGTTATCTGTTAACACCAGTTCCCTTTCAACTCATATAGAACAAAAATCTGATACCATCTACAACTTATTGTATGAATACTTATTTTATTTGATAAGAGTTTACATTATCTCTATTAACTACAAATATGAACCTAATTTTATGTATGGGGAGGGTTTTTAATCACCGCGTACTTAAATGATTTTTTTTCGGAACTATATGAAAGTAAAAAAAAGCATACACTTCGGCACTGTTAATTTTGACGTACACTCAAAATTCAAAATTTAATAGCATTTTTATAATTAGTTTGGCGTTTAGCATTCCTCACCGGTCAAATGTTGAGTTCTCCTGTCAACCATTCAATATTCATGTACTCGTGGTTAAAGGGGTACAATCAAGTGTGATACAAATGCAAACCAACAATGCCAGTAAAGCAGAACTTCCAGTTTTGTATTAAAAAACAAAATAATCGATTCCAGTTGGGTCCACATTTGAAACTCATTACACACCAAAACCGTTGTGAATTTTCTGCTACGAGGAGCATCAGCCGGCCTGTAAAATTTCAGAGTCATGGGTCTCCCGCATGATTGTGACAGTAATTACACTACTTTTATCTGTAAACGTCGCTAGAGCCAGTGTTTTTTGAAGAAACAAATTTTCTACAAGTTTTTTAAATACTATATGTGCATAACTCTCAGCGTCTCGGGTTCTACCCGAAAATCACCGACGTATGGTGTCGCAGCACTAATACATTCAGCCAATAAACATGAAGCAGAGCTTATGATTTGCACGTAAGGCACTGAAAGAAATTGTTGCAAAAATGTTTTCGTCTAAAATTACTTACTCTAAACAACACCAATAGAGCGTGTTACGTCACGCATTCATGTACCTTCCTAGGCATTCCTGAATTCGCGTGTTCAATCGCCATCTGTGAAAGTGAAGAGAGGTTCGGTCAGCGCAAGACAATCTCGTGAATGACAGGGAAAGGAACCCTTTGTGAGTTCGATAACTGTATGCTAGAATCAATTGTCCTATGCATACTCAAGCCCAGGCTATTCGTTTATTGTCCGACGTTCCAGTGATTAGTCAGTGAGAGATTTTGGTCAGCGCTCAACGTCGAGGTCATTAGCATTGGTGAGGGGTGACATGAGGTGAGTGTAGACACAGCTTATGAGTGCGTGGTAGATAAGTAAACGCTGAAAATATCATTTGATTTCTACTATTTTTTTCGAAGCCAATATGGGTACAATACTCAATGACAATTCTAGAAGATGGTGTTTGTCAACTTTATGAGTAAATATTTACCCAGAATTACTAACTCGTTACGCGTGATCTCTTGCGCCGCAGTTAAATGCACGAGGTTCCGGCGTCAGAGACTGTGCCTCAGAAGTTCGTAACACTGGAAAAAATTTTGTTTAAAACTTTGGCCATAACCATTATCTAGGATTGCTATTGTTTAACTTTCGCAAATTGCTTTTAGCGTTGAATTATGTACCACGCCCTCTTAAGCAGTAATACAGACGTGAAATGACGTGGCGGCTTATTGATACGGACGAACTTCGTCGCCTATTGGCTGCCCAAGGCTGTTGATTGCAGCCCAGTGTATGTTTGAATCCTGCATGTTACGGCAGGTTTCCTATTGCCCTGGCTATAGGCTAGCAGGGCAGCCGCCTTACGCTGATTGGCGATAGGCGTTTCCGCCATATTGCTGGCCAGCGAAGCCATTTTTGTTGGCGTGTGTTAGCGAGTTCTCCGTCCTACCAGCTGTTTCACTTCTGTATTCCTAAGTATTCTGTGGTATGGAGCAGCGCCGGAATGGAACGGCGGGGGAAACGGGAGATCCCCGAGAAAAACCTTTGAGCAGCGGCATCGTCTGGCACGTTTCCCACATTCGAAAATCCAGGTAAAAACCCCGCCGGGAATCTAACCCAGATTGCATTGGTGGTAGGAGAATGGTCTCACCATTCAATCACCGTGGCCGTTCCAAGAGTAGCAGCTATTGGACAAATGGCCGGGGATTGAGTATTCTCAGGACACTGCAGGTAATTGATGTCCTTTGAATCATCAGGCAATAGGTCCTCTATGGACCAAAGATTGGGAAGTAGTGAATTTGGTTTGTAAGTAAACATCAGTTCAAGTGGGGTGGACTTCTGTCCCTCATGGCGGGCGTAACTGAAAGCCATTTGTAACAAAACAAGGTTCTGATCAAATTTATCCTGGCTCTCAGCATTGAAAGCAACCAATGCTACTCGAAGATTTCTGTTGAATCGCGAATTTTTCCTTTTCCCTTCTGATTGGATGTATTTTGCTCGTCCGAGGTCTAGAAGCACGGAAACCTCTAAGGATGACACAACACGCCCAACACACCTCACCTTAGCCTTAAGGTGTATTCCAATGAACTGGCATGCAGTCTTCTCGCCTCTATGACACGTACATGTTCCACTTGATTTCGTGACTTATCACAATTTATTTGACGTGGAGTCGCAAAACTATTAAAAACGCTTAACAGTGAGGGAAAATAATCTGGAACTTAAACATCCTTGAGTACGCTGGACAGAATAATAATCAAAAGTTTGAATGTGTGGCATACAATGCTTAACTGTCTGAAGTTAACTCTAATGTAGTTTACTGCTGGGAAAAATATTTCATGGTCTAAAACATATGAGTCGAAATTCTTTATCACAGAAATGAAATAATTTGCAGTTAATGTTAGATTAATGAGATACTTTTATTTATGCTAAAATATCCCGAGAAAAAAAAATAGTATTGGTAAATATCAAGAATCACTGCTCATGCGACAACTAACAAAAAACTGCAGAAGTGTACTATATACGATTAATTTCAGTGAATAATAACAAAAATTACTAATCGCGATTAAAAATTATGCCTACATTCTACCAACTCACTAGTGGGGAGGGCTTGTAAAGATCAGGGAAATTGTGGGATAAAAGTACTAAATTATTTATAGTAAATAGCCTAAAATCCTTATTTTCGATCAATTTTGCGTAAATATAACAAGAAAAATCATGCACGAGTACCAAAAGAGCCTACTTTATAAAAACTCGATAGTGGGGGAGGGCTATGAAGATACGGGAAATTGTTGGATAAACGTACTCAAATTAATAATAAATAGCTGAAATTAAATATTTACAATTTAATTTTACGTGGATATAACAATAAAAAATGTGCACGAGTACCGAAGAAGCCTACTTTATAAAAACTCGATAGTGGGGAGGGCTATGAAGATCAGGGAAATTGTCGAGTAAAAATACATAAATTAATAATAAATATCTTTATTATTAATTTCAGTGAAATATCGTACAACTGAAATAAATAGCCGCCAATAGTAAATAAGCCTGTATTATTAAAATTATATAGTGAGGAAGGTTTGTAAAAATTTGGAAAATCGTGGCGTTAAAGTGGGCCAAATATTAATAATAATTAACAAAAAGTATTTTATACACAATAACACACATAGTTTAAACTCGCTCTAGCATCAATTGAAGGCGTTGAAAATAGTAACTAGTAAATTCATATAATTCGCATATTGCATTAACGTACTACTACACACGCATTGAAATTTTACATATGAAATACATCTGGATAAAATAACTACCGTATTAAATTCACGTTGTATGCAATTTTATCCTACGTTACATGTCCCTAATACCCGTTATAAAACGTATTTAACACATTATAATGGCCACAGAAGCCGGACAAATTAAATCACTTATTTAATTAATTTACGTTACATGAATGTTGGATATATAACCGCATCTAAAACATAATATTAAGAAAATATTAGTTCTTACACAACTCAATGGTGGATACAAATTCTTCGCCACAGTCAGTAAATTATGCATTCGTTCTCCTTTCGTAACGGTCAATACTTCTCCACACATGCATGTAAAACGTGTTTTCTGCTGTGTCTCCATCAGCGAAATTTAACTAATAAGTATTATCCACGAGAGTTTCAAACACTAAAACGTCCATAAAGTACAAACTACATATACCACTATTACACTGCGAAGCATTCTTACTTGTAACGGTCATTTTTACTACACACTGTCGAATTTTCCCTTAACACACACACATATCGCCGTGAAAACTCGTGTTAGCAGCATGGCAGTCTCTTTAATACTGGATCTGCAAGACTAACGAACAGTTGCGTAACGTATTAGCTCTACATTCAATAGATAACGCTAGGAGCGCTAGTAGTACATAGCCATACATTACGGCGAGCACGTAAAACAGGAGAGTAAGAAGTAGTCAATGCGAAAAACGGCAAATTTCAAAGTAAGTAAATTGCAATGTTGTTTTCGTACAATTACTTTTCATCACTATAGAAGAATTGTTTGTTTATAAACTTTACCTGTAAAACTAATTTTTTTGCCGATACACTATGAGTAGTGATTCTTGACATTTAACTTACTATTTATTTATTTTAATATGGCCTGATCCGACAAATTTTTAACACATTTTTATTAAGGGCCCTGCCTACCTCAGAGCTCTGGCGTCATCAATATTTGGGGTTTACATGTTAAATTATATTCGGTGAGGGTCGGTCACGATTTGTGTTATCATTTCCGGACAAAAACTTTTCTACAACGAGAAAAGGAAAATATTGATAAATGAACACATTTACAGCGAAAAAATTGTGAATAGCCGTTTTCGGGTGTTTTTGTGCCAAAAAAGTTTTTTTTTTTTTTTTTTCACAGTTTCCAGGGCATTGAAAAAACTACCTAAAATATCCACTAGCAATGTGCGCGGCACCGAAATTAATAAAAAAAAAAGTCACAGGTGGCGTACGTGTAGCTTCAACAGTTACTAAAGCGAAATAGAAAGTAATTTAACATATACAGCCCTATGATTGCTCCCGCCGTGGCTCTGAAGTAGGCAGTGCCCTTAATCACAAACATATCTACAAGCACCCAAGTGTCCTAACTTTAAATATAAATTATCTCACTTCTCTGAGACGATTGTTTCCACAATTTGTACTGACATAAAAGATAAAAACTACGAATTTGCTTGCAATTACATTAAAACTTTGAGTTTATTTTATGTATGCATGAAACAACACACTGAAAGGAAAGTATTGTTGTAGTTCTGTTAAAATGAGGACAACAGTCCAATTAGGTTGCCATTACTACCTTCATTGTTCCTATAACAATCTGTTCTGTAGAAGGAACAATATGTTCTGTAGGAGTAAAGAGCATCTTTATTTTACAG
This sequence comes from Medauroidea extradentata, assembly GCA_003012365.1. Classification (NCBI taxonomy): domain Eukaryota; kingdom Metazoa; phylum Arthropoda; class Insecta; order Phasmatodea; family Phasmatidae; genus Medauroidea; species Medauroidea extradentata. Next base: position 81,050 of record PNEQ01023007.1, read on the forward strand.
AACATAAACTGTCACTTCTACAGAACAGATTGTTATAGGAACAACACAGATAGTAACGACAAACAAACTGGACCGTTGTCCCTATTTTAACAGAACTATGGTGCCTACAACAATAATTTTCTTCCAGTGCATCTATAAGTTAAGTAGTGATAAGTTCATAGTCCAAATTACGATTAATTTTCTTCCTAGCAACCAGTGCATTTGAGACTGGGGTAAAAATAACATTATTGTTGATTATCCCCGTAAATGTGATATTAATAGGTATTGCTAGTATTTTTCGTGAATAGTTATTCGTTACAGACATGAAAACGTAATGAATTCAAAGGCCTTCATGTTAGAATTCACTTGAGTGTGTAAAAACACCATACTATTATTCCTTCAGTAACTACTCACTGGATAGCAGACAATGAGCGAAAAGACGGAACTTGAGTATGCATGGGGCAGTGAATTCCTAAATGCAGGTCGTTGTATTGACGAATTTTCCTTTCCCTGCTTACAAAAAAAAATATTTTAGTTATAGATGGCAAGTTCTGCTCGGTACTACGCTTAGACAGAGACGGGGTGAAATTGTGTTGTCCGGTTGAAGTTCTAGTTTTTCACCTTTCTTCCTCCTTTATTCTGGCCCATCTGTTACGAGAAACAACAAATCCAGCTGAAACCATTCAAGAAAGCCCAGGGCCATCAAACACATGAACATGTCTCAAGGCTTACTATGCACGTCCTGGGTGAATTTTACACCTCCCGTTTTGTTTCACTCCATACGGAAATTGTACTTTCTGTCTATGGTGAAGTAGCCATCAATTTAAGAGACTGCGAACCTGTTACTAACAGAAAGATTATGTTGTACATAGCTACCCGAAATTTAAGCAAAGTAATCGGACTTAACGGTAGGCACTTGGAATCGAGCCCTAGATCAAGAGGTGACCCAGGTATAATAATAACTATTCCACAGAAGTAGTATGGTGAGTAGTGTGTTGGCAACTTAAATAATTACACGACGAATGCAAAGGCATGGAATTATTTTGTTATTTACTCCCGCGTCCAGATGTATAGCGATTAATCTTTTGGTGAGTTGGTCACCCTTAACTTGACATCTTGAAGTTATCCAATAGTATTTACTACTTCTATTTTGGAATTATTTTAGAAAAACTTGCAATGATGTAGAGTAAACCAAGGTGTCTTTCGTTTACTTAATTCGACATGGTGTCAATGTTTGAGACTGGCAGTTTTTGACAAGATGTAGCCGGCAAATAAGTAACTCATTCCCTTACGGAGGTGACTTTATGAATGTGGCGAGAAACCAAATTTATAAATACGAGCTAAAATTTGTGCCATCACATTGGACGTGTAAAAGTCCTAAGGTGGCTAAAAATCTGTGAAGACAGCGAAAAATGCTTAACAGTGCTCGCTTCCTACCGAGAAATATTTGCAGCTTTGTTGGTGCGCGTTGAATTTGTGATGTCTTCTAGTCTTGCTTGCTTTATTTACTATCCTCGTTATTTCGTTTGGCTGCTCGTTTTTTTTATTTGTTTTGTGAGCGACTTCTGCCATTCTCTTTACCGAATTTTTTCAATTTTATTTATACGTCTACTGACGGTACTATCTTTGGGACATTTTGTATACAGTATTTGCAATATTAATGACACTACGCAACTAATTTTTGTTTTCATACATAATGTTAAATTGGCATTTGCTACTTTACTAAACTGTGGGACAGAAGAAAAATCTTGAGCCCTATAAGTACAAATATTTGTTTACATTTTTTAACTGCATAGAACTTTACCGAATTATATGTATCATTTGTTACGAAAGTATTGGGTTTTCCGAGAGTAAGGAAGGAAATCCTGCCAAAAATGTGCTTTATTCGCATATTGTGTAAATAAATTTATATGCCGTTCACAGCAAAGTGGCACTTTTCAAGGTCCTTCTTTAACTCTCTTACAGCTAGTTACTAATTTTTCGCACATGATAACGTAAACATTGTCATACAACTAACAAACCTAGTGGCTACGTTCCGTTAGGCCTGGTTCACAATGCGCAGTCAGCAGTCGACTGCTGGCAGTTGGCAGTCGGCAGTCGAATACAATTCACAATGTGAAGTCCAGCAGTCGTTATGTTTTTTGCATTATTAAAAAAAAAAACTAATATTTAATAATTGGCCATGTTTTGAACATATTGTTTTTAAATTTTAAAAATTGCTTAATTTACTTTTAGAACCGTATAAAATCTCTTAAAATAATATTTGTTTACATAACGTGATTACTAGAATAACGCCTGATTGCTTGGAATTTTTCGGCAGTCGGCAGTTCAGCAGCCAGAGATAAAGTTCGCCATCTCCGACTGCTGAACTGCGGACTGCTCGACTGCGGACTGCACATTGTGAATACACGCATCTTAAGGTACACATTAATCTCTGACAGCCGACAGCGGACTGCAGACTGCTGACTGCCGACTGCACATTGTGAATCAGGCCTTACTCTTAATTCTTAAAACTTTAATGGTGCGGTAAGGTATATTTACTAAGCGATATTACAGGACACCTACTGCCGTACTTGGTCTAGTGTATTTTTTGAGCTGATGAACAGGACGCAATAAAACCCACCAATAATGAATATTCCTTTAACACGACGTAATCTAACGTGATATACTTGGGAGGTATGCATAGCGTATACATATTAAATTATTACAATAAATGTCAACATTTTTTGCAAAAAAAAATACTAATTACGTAATTACACATAAAATGCACGTTTTAACTTCTAATGAATATTTATCATAGCCTACTGTATACCAAAAAATCTGGCGTTGTCAACTTGGTAGGTACACATAGTGTATAGTGATTAAAATAAATATCACCATGTTGTGTAAAAAAATACTATTTGAGTAGTTACATATAAAGTGCACGTTTTAACTTTGCGCCATATTTGTCGAAACTGAAATACTTAATCTGTTTCCCAAAATAATAAGGCAAAAAGAAATACTACATTTATTTCTTGCCGAAAGAAATTAATATTTGCAGTTAAAATTTTCGAAATAATGGAATATAAACGTACATCACGAAATTTTGAACTCACTCCCTCAAATATAGAGAAATAAATGAAATACGCTGTTACCACTCCGCCAGAAAATCACCGTAAATTGTTAAGTTCCTTTTCAACATGCATTAATAATGAAAGACATGTGGCGTCCTAAGCAATACGTCAATGCGTAATTAGTTAGTTAAATCTATGCACGACTCTGGAATAAAGAAAGCTTTTCGAATGATTTTTAATCCCTTGAGCGCATCTCCATAACGTCAGCGTCACTCTGGCTCTATTGTTCCGTTTCAAGAAGAGTTGTCACGCGCTCCACGCTGACACTACGATATGATTGGTCAGCTACGAAAGCCAATTCGGAGCTTGGGATAGAAAATATGACACGTTCACGCAGACCTTGTACTAGCTAGTGCTGGATGTCGCGCCGTGTAACATCTTCTTCAGTGGTTAGTACCCATTGGAAGAGCTACAATAGTTTCTGACTTTAACGAGAATGGTAGATATAAAAACGTAAATTTAAAACATATAAGACAGTTAATTCACGAGCAATAAACTGAAAGAAAAAAAAAAGACAACTGTGATGACCAAAGTAACTCTCATTTTCGCCCCCCTCATGAAGTGCTGCTGCTGATAAAGAACTCACGAACTAAATATTCATAACTGGATTTAGTTCACGGACATACCCCATTGCGATATAGATGACTGTGAAAGAAAACTAAAGATAACTTAAAAACAGTCGCACTCGTGTTTCTGAACCCTGTGTGTCTACCTGATGACGGGAACAGATTCCAGTTACCGAAACGTCGTTATACTGTCTGTCTAGAAAATTACTGTGTTTTGTTTCGTCTCATCGTTGTGTCCCTTGCTGTTTTCTTTAATGTCTGATATAATCGGTTTTGTTTCGCCTCGTTGTAATGTCGTATTTTTAATTTTATTTTATTAGTCATACATTTTTCTGTTTGTCCCTTTGCCAAAGCAAAACCTCAAACATGGGTTGTCTGCTTTGGTGGTGTTTTGGGTTTTCTTTTGATTTTTTATTTTATTTTCTTATCTGTTTGTCCTTGTTTTATTTTACCAGATTCCATTTATGGAATTTTATGTTGTGTATGTATCCTGTTGACTAAAGCATACTCTGTTTATTTTTTTTTTTTTTTCGTTATCTTTAGTTTTCTTTGACAGTTATATAGATCGCAATTGAGTATGTGCAAGCAACTAAATCCAGTCATGCACTCCCATTGCACAGTTCTTTCAAAGATCATATGATTATTCATAACTGGCATCCACAAGTGGAACTGCTTTATTACATGCTATCTCTTCACATACTCGAAGATATACAAGTAGTTCACCTGCCACACATTGCAAGTTACACCACGCAGCACGAATAATCTCTCTCAAACACACGCATACACACACACACACACACACACACACACACACACACATATATATATATATATATATATATATATATATATATATATATATATATATTACCATATGATTGCCGCACAACAATTATGTATAACAGACAAATAGTGATATAAATATGTTTAATAAATTACTCATTATATAATATAGCCTTACAGTACGTAAAGCAAACGAACTTCTCTTGAAGTAATTCCAAACCCATCTTGTAGCCTACTTCAAAGTTATATAAGTAAGTTCCTTTTTTTTCAGTTTATACATACAAATTATTTGAATGATAGCAAAAGACTAAGCCGTTGCATAAAGGAAAGTAATCCGGACTGCATTTCAGAGTAAAATTACGAATCTGGGAAACAAAGGAAATTCTCTTACCTGCTATAGGAAAACTCACATATTTGAAATCACAGAAAATATTTGAATAAATGACAGTCGGATTAACGTGAAGATCTACTCTCCATCCAAGATGTCAAAGTAATCGCGGGAAATATATTCCACATCACCAAGCTTTGCTGACATTCGGGAACCTCAAGAAGACGACTTTTCGTCGTAACCCACGGAATCTGCTTTGAGGAGAAATTCCTTATCATCCTCGTAGCTTTTTTATAAATTTTTTTCTGACAAAATTACGCCTTCCATCTCTCTTTCTCTCTCTCTCTCTCTCTCTCTCTCTCTCTCTCTCTCTCTCTCTCTCTGACGACTAGCTTTGTGCCCTGTTTTCGTCTCGCCCTTGCTGTTAGCAACTCCGTCACCACGGCGCAAGTTACGAGAGACATCCCTCACTCTGTCTCTCTTCCTCTCTCTCTAACCTGCTTCCCAGATTAAAACCAGACCGAAAAAAAAAGTTTCTGGGAGGGATTACTCAGCAGTATGCCGCTGTGCCTCGGTGGCTACAGATAAATCTCCTTTCTACGGTCCACCAGACTGCAGCATCCTTCGAAGGATTTTCATCTCAGGCAGGCACCAAGAGAATTCACGTCCGAGAAGAATTCTGTCAGACATTGTCAGAAGCTCGGCATCCTAAAACAGGCATGTACTTGAAAAACCCAATATCCACAATTTAAAGAAAAAGTAATTACCATTGCAATATTATGTAGTCTCAGAAATGTTAGTATGAGACAGAAAAAACAAACGAATCATGAAAAAATGGGAAATAAAGCCTGGTTTGGCTGAAGTCAGCACATCCGTAAACCTGAAGACGGGAGAAGATGTCAGCTCCCGAAACGTCGTGAAAAGTCAATTTTAAGAAATCTACTGTGTTCTTTTGTGTCTTCATCGTTGTGTCGTCTAGTGTGTTGTCTGTGACGTCGTCGTTGTTATCCTGTCTTGTGTCCATTACTGTCTTCGTCCCAGTATAGTCTGTGTGTCTTTACTGTTACCTGTCTTGTGTCCAACACTGTCTTCGTCCCAGTATTCTCTGTGCTGTCTTAATTGTGATGTCCTGAGTTTCACGGTTTATTTCATTTGTCTTTAGACTTTTTTTCTTAATTGTTGTAAACTAACCTTTCTTGGGATCTTTCATGTTGTTTTGTTTTCGTTTATGGATGTATTGACTACAGCCAAACCAGGGCTTGATTTCTAATTTATTGTTTTTCGTTTGCTTTTTCTTAGTCTTAAGCGAAGATTTATGGAACGACATAATATTGCAATGGCACATGTGCACAATAGCACAGTACTTTATTCTGTCCCATTGCAAGAAAAATTCAAGGACATTAAAAAAAATAGTAACTAATGCTTTGAAAGTGTTCTGCAATGGGAATGATTGATTAAACCAAACACCTAATTGTATAACTGTGTCGCCCCAGAGAATATGGTGACACAATAAGCAAAAAAGGAAAACTAACCATGATTGGCTGCAAGCAAAACATATACGTATATCTATACAAGTAAAAAATGTTATCATTGTGTCTGTTTGTAACTAGTGCATTCCTAAGTTATATCATTCATCAAATTGCAATGAAACTTGTTGAATTGTTGTGCGTACACTCGTGAAATTCTCCAACAATAAAAATCTACGTACAGGAGAAGATTGGGTCAAAGCGGAATAGGAGGCAGAACGGGCAATCCAGAAAATTAATATTTTCTTTATTTTTCTAAAACGTTAATTAATGAACCTTAACATCAAATTGCACCATTTGGAATTCTACAAAATATCAGGATATTATTAGAACATTAAAAATGCTGTAATTTATCACGTTTTACATTGTTGTCAGTATTATCACTTTTACTCGTATGCCATTTGAAGTACGTAAAAGTTTCTACCACAAACTTTTATTATTTTGTTTATTTATTTTCATTTAGCCGAGTACTCGTACTAAATATAGGCTACTACATGAATGTAATTGGTAACCATGAGAACGAAGTCGCGGACAATAGCTTGTACAAAATAGAAATACGTGATGGATCCTATAATGAAACATGACAGATACAGCACAAATAAAACACAATAATATTGGATTTATTTCCTCTTGGTTTTTGTCTCACTTGTATTTTTTTTTTCTGGGGCAGGATGCTGCAATGGCGTACGTCCTCGATTTTCTCAGTATTGTTCACCCTCATAGTAAGAATCCTTAACACAAACTATTCACCGTGTTAGTAACTTCACTTGTTATGTTTACATTAAGGAAAGGCGGAAAGTGTAAATTCTCTTAAAGGAGGTAAAGAAATAACGGATCTCACGATATTTATTTTTAGTATGAGTCGTATAGGATAATACGGGATTTCACTTGAAACTTGACACAGTGTTTAACTATAAACTGTTAATACATATTTTCAGTAAAATTCTACGTTTTATTATTGATAACCCGATTACTCCATTTAAGCTTGTATCAGTTAACATTATCAAACCGTAGTTTTGGACAATAGTGTGCTCTGCACATAACAATTCGTAATTATATAATTGTACCAAATACTATTCAGCTCTTACACATTACATCAATAGTATTTTCTTACAAATAAATATTTTTCGGTACCACAGCTTTCATACAACTGCAAGTTAAAGTAGCGATTTGACTATTTTCGCTATTTACCCAAAGTAACAACTATTCAAACGATACGAATGAAATAAAGAGTAGTGAAAGTAAATGTATTAAGCTACAGAACGCAGAAACTCAGAGATATTTTAAAATGTATGTACGTTCAAGACTACTTTACATACAATTTTATGTGAAATTGCAAGGGTGTTATTCTATAGCTTAATAAATTTATATGCACTGTAAATTATTCCATTAGTTTCATTTGAAGAGTTTTCATTTTGGGCAATTAGCGAAAATAATCAAATCAGTACTTTGACATGTGCTTCTACAAAAACTATGGAACCAAAACATATTTTATTTGTGGGGAATTATTATCGATGTGTGTAAAATTTGGACTGTGTTTGGTACAATTATAAAATTATGAATTATTCTGTGTAGAGCAGTCTTTCAGCATGTGGGTGAATTCCTGTTTGTAATAAGTATATTTTATTGTGGGTCTCTAAATAAGCCATTGACTATTTAAAAGTATTTACTGTTACTGTAAGGGCTTGTTGTTTGTTGGGTAGCATTCATAGAATATATCTAGGACAGTAAGAATGGCGTAAATAAAAAAATATTTAGGGCATGCGCTATTACAACGCTATTTCGTGCTTCTTTCTCTTTTTTATTTTGTGAATTTATAGATTTACTAATAATATGAACATAATTTATGAATTTATTAACACACACAAACACACACACATATATATATATATATATTTATATATATATATATATATATATATATATATATATATATATATATATACACACACACACACATACATACCGGTATATACAACAAGCAAACTCAGATTGTTTATCTTACGTGTTATTTTTATTTATTTTAATGTGGATGGGTAGATAACAGATCTAACACCTTGAACAGTCGATAGTTGACGTTTGAGGCAATGCTGTAACATAGTTTTGATTACAAATCTTTTATAACGTTTTATGCTTCGTCAAGGCAGAGGGAATAGTTTCTTACATTATATACAGTTGTCATCGCTCGACTACCATTGCACATAATATACCTGTGACCATCCATAGAAAAAAATATTTTCTTTTTCTAGAAGGTTACCATTCAAAAACTAAGAAAGACAGTGGAAATGTGACAATTTGGTAACGCTTAAGAAGATAATATTTATGTGTCGTGACAAACGGGAAATAGTAATAAACATGATTGTAACTTACAGCAAATATTGAAGAATCCGAAGAAGGCAGTTCCATGCCTCTTGGACATTACTTGCTGGATATTTACTGCATATACCAGCCTAATGGTTGCACATACATCTCAGAGCTGTGTAGAGTCGTTGCTAAGAACCGCTTTCCTTGAAACAAACTCACGCATCGGCACTGGGACTATAGTCCAGTGAAATAGTGTAGAAATACGCCAGTGCAGTGCTATGTCGTATCACAAAACCAAAGGCGTCATTTATGGGGGGAGGGAAAATACCCTCTCTGAATTTTGAATGAAATGTGTATATTTTTTTTATGTATTTTGATACTTAATTAAAACTTACATAAGCACATATAACTGAAGTTTTATTATTAAATCTTCTAATTTTATACGTAAAAATTTTCTAATAGCACTCTCCCAAATGCTTCCATAAAAACAATTTTGCCCCCTCCCCCCTCCCTCTTCCAAGAAAAACTTGAAATGACGGTTCTGCATAAAAGCAACAGTGGAACAAGAAAAACAGAATACGTTAACAAGCTAATTGCCTGTAGTCAACACATGCATGAATAATAAGAGCCTAAAAAATTTCCTAGAGTAGTTGTGTAAGATCATAGAAAAAAAAATTCAAATAAACGTAAAATGATAGTACAAAACAAATAACAAAGTTTTTGTGCGTAACATTCTCTTCGTTTAAGTTACTATTCGTGATGTTAATTTTGATGTCCTTAGTTTCCTTTACTTGCTTTAAACTTTAATTTTCCGTAAATTTGCATGTTTTGTGTTTTGACACAATTAAACTTGGAATTTTTTTGCAAATATAATATAATAATTCGGCTTGTATTTTTCTTCTGTTTCTCTGGTTCACTCTTGGTTTTCTGGTATGATATAGCACTGCAATTCTGCGTGTCCACAATATTTCACTTAATCACTAAGGGCGCTGCCTAACTCAAAGCCAGGGCGGGAGCAATCATAGGGTTTTACGTGTTAAATTATATTCGATGTGGCTCAGCGCCTGTTGTAGCTACATATACGCCACCGGTTACATTTTTATTCGTCTCGGTGCCACGTACATTGCTAAAGGATCTTTTAGGCAGTTTTTTTCGATACCCTGGAAACCATGAGCAAACATTCATTTTTACACACTTAAAACACTCTAAAACGGCTGTTCACAATTTTTTCTCCGCAATTATATTTATTTAGCGATAATTTCTTTTTCTCAATGCATAAAATGGTTTTTGTCTGGAAGTGATACCACAAAACGTGACTGAATCCAAACCGAATATTATTTAACATGTAAAACCCCATCCTTACTGCCGCCAGAGCTCTCAGGTGGGCAAGGCCCTTAAGGGAAAACGTTACGCAATTTTCTTGTTATTTCAGTTTTTTAGTCATAACATTCATTCAAATTATGTTTTATTATGAAAATTTTCTCTTCTACAAAGCATATGATATATTCTTGATAAACTGCTTGACATAAATAACAATAGAAACTTTCATTAATTCGTCATGCTGAATCATTGCAAGGGAATTATAAGTTAACTTTAAAGAATTCACTTTCCTTGATTCTGCATTACAAATGAATTATAGTTTGTATTACTATTCATGTTAAGCAGTTAACCAAGAATATATCCCATGCTTTGTCGAGGAGAAAATTTTGAAAATACAGTTTGAAATGTTATGGCTCAAAAACTGACAATTGTATTAACGCTCCCACTTAACTCGCCATGTAATAAATCTTTCAAACACACTGATACTCTACAATCTATCTCACTACCTGACTAACATACCCAAACGCTTTGGATTCGTCACTGCCGGAGAAGCACGATGGTGTGCACTCGCCTCTCAATACGGCGACCAGTGCTCGATTCCTGGCGAGGTCGAGTGTGGAAACGCTAGTAGTATATTTTGGTATGTTCTGGCACATGGGATCTGAGATCGGATCGTCGGATCCACCGATGATGTCACCGTCGCCATCTTGGATGACGTCACCGTCCGCCATCTTGGATGACGTCACCGTCCGCCATCTTGGATGACGTCACTGCCGCCATCTTGGTCGAGTGTGGAAACGCGGCAGACACTTTCTTTTACTGACGTGGCTTTCCTAGGTTCTCCCGCTATCTCCTTACCGGAATTCCACTGCTGCTTCATGTTTACTTCATCCTAATGAACGCCCAAAGTTTCGTTGAGTCGGTGGCCATTTACCCCAGTAGCAAATACAATAAATTTTCAGTTGGCCAACGTTCTCTAGTATGATCGTCTACTTTTGCTGGAATGGTTGTTAATCAGGCCATGTCAGTAAATATGTTTGTAGTTATACTGAAATAATTTTAATGTGGGCAACTTAAAAGTCTGACATATTTCAATATACGGTCCACAAGCAGACTTAACAAACTAACCCACAATCATCTGAGTATAATAAGAATGATTGTGGTACACGTGTGGTTAGTGTGTGGGTGATTTCATAATGCATCATGTGTGTCACATGTGGCCACAGGTGCATTCCGAATGTTTACTGCCTGTGGGCTGCTTATCACGATCAGATTTGTACAAGTGAGCCAGTTGATGTTTGCTATTTGGGTAGGTGGGTGTGTTTAGTGCGTTCGAAGCTTAGAAGTGTTGACGCGGTAAAGAATAGACAGCACGCGCATCGCGCATCACCATAGAGTTTAGACGTGCAGTTTTTCGCCTCTGAGAAATATTCAGTTGTAACCATATAAAATTTTAATATAATATAATCACGCACCATGATCTGTATGCCTACAAACTATGTTTGTACACATTTTCTTTCTTCTTGTATTGTGTAAACCACTATACTAACACACGCAACTTAAATGTCCCATACAACCATGTTACCAATAAAATTCCCCACACCTTCCACATTCCACCTCCAAAACCTTATATCATTGTGAAGTTTCTGTAAGTGAGCAACTTGTTGTTTGAAACATACCAATAAACAGATACAATTAACAAAAAAATTACAAAAAAACGCCAATTTCGGTTGCTAGAAAAGATGCCGGAAGAGTGAGTATAAATTAACGCTGAAAACATTAACTGATTCGTACGCTTTTTTCGAAGCCAATATGGATAAAATACTCAATTACAATCCTAGATAATGATATTTGCCAACTTTATGAGTAAATATATATCCAAAATTACTAACTCGTTACACGTGATCTCTTGCGCCGCATTTAAGAGGTATGGAAAGGTACGATGTCGAGCGGGTGACTGGAACACTCAATCGTCAATAATATCTGAACTACTCATCAAATTTCGATGAGATTTTTTGCCGAGTAGATATTTTATCAGCTGACGTTATATAACATTATGAGGTAGTATGCTTTACTTTCGAGTAAAAAATTAAAAACGGATTTTTAGAAAAATAAGGGCTTGAAACCACAAAATCTACAAAAATGGGAAACTGTAATGTTTATAATTTTTAATACGATAATGTCTGGACCTCTATAATAACAGAATTTCAAATATACTCGCGTTTTAATTTGAAAATAATTTTACTATACGAAAATCTCTGCGCGATAGGTTTACGGATGTGAAAATTATTTTAATATTAAAACGCGAGTATATTTGAAATTCTGTTATTATAGAGGTCCAGACATTATCGTATTAAAAAATATAAACATTACAGTTTCCCATTTTTGTAGATTTTGTGGTTTCAAGCCCTTATTTTTCTAAAAACAGTTTTTAATTTTTTACTCGAAAGTAAAGCATACTACCTCATAATGTTATATAACGTCAGCTGATAAAATATCTACTCGGCAAAAAATCTCATCGATATTTGATGAGTAGTTCAGATTTTATTGACAATTGAGTGTTCCAGTCACCCGCTCGACATCGTACCTTTCCATACCCCTTAAACGCACGAGGTTCCGGCGTCAGAGATTGTGACTCAGAAGTTCGTAACACTGGAAACAATTTTGTTCAAAACGTTGGATGAAACTATTGTCTAGGATTGCTATTGTTTAATTTTCGCAAATTGGCTTCAAGAAACCTACAGAGATAGATTAATGCTTTTAGCGTTGAATTATGTACCACGCCCTCTTAATGAATAACTTAGTAATGAACGTGAAATTATCGTATACACGCGTAACGTTTTTCTTAATGCTATTCCTAAGCAGACGTCTCTCATGCGCGTTGAGCTGTTTTTGAATAGTCTTGTGACGGTCGAAGCTCTGCACACCACTAGGTTGCCTAGACAGGCGGGAACCTTAAGGCGATACAATGCGAGGTTTCAGAATGGGAGAAAATGGAGATCCCCGAGAAAACCAGCTGACCAGCGGCATCGTCCGACACTATTCCCACATGCGAGAGTCCCGAGTCCGACCCCACCGGGAATATAACCCGGATCACTTCGGTGGGAGGCGAGTGCGCTAACCACTACACCAACCTTGGTCTCGGAGTCTTAGGAAGCATTTGCTTCATTTAGAACAACGTATAAGTAGAGGCAAGATTGTTTCGCGTATTGATTCTAGGTCAGGTTGAATGGCAATATATGTATACTTCAATTATCCTTCTGTGATCAGACGACACCTGTTTTAACATATCTTTGACGACTGCAAACCAGTGATAAATAAGGAAACAAGTCGTGGTGGTAACGCCTAATATGGTAAGAAGCCAATGAATATTTGACTTTGGCCAGTGTGTGTATGGGTCTAAGAAGTCTAGGCTGTTGCCAGATGAACACGCGAAAAACTCGTGCCTCTACGTACAAGCCTAAGCTAAAGTCATATATATAGCCCTATATCATGTTGTCGAGTTCTCGTAACAAGTCGAATTGGGAACCAACTCCAAAAGCGTTTGGACTCCTAGGTAATTACGCTGGTATCTCAAGGTATGGGTTCGCCTATCAGGTTGTTGACGCATGCACAACTACTCCCCTCGCTCCCCACATGCACTGTGCCGTACAGACAATCAGTTACGAAAGTAAAGGCACCATGGACGGAGGTACACTAATGAAGAGTACGCTGACATGCACTTCATGTATGGTAAAGCTAATGGCAGTGCACTTTAGCAGCACGATTGTATGAAGAAGCTTTTCCTCGCCGCAGACAGCCCGACAGACGTACATTTACGAGGTTACATCAGCGCTTTCGAGAGAATGGGAGTTTCGCACATCGTGTACGAGAATGTAGACCCAGATCCATAACACCTGATGTTGAGGAAAGGGTGTTAGACATTGTACACGAACGTCCGAGTACTTCAACAAGGAGGATTGCTATCCAGGAGCGTGTGCTGAGTCATATGAGTGTGTGGCGGATTTTACATCGGCAATTACTGTATCCGTATCATTTCCAGCGTGTGCAAGCTCTCAACAATGCAGACTTCCCTCCTAGAGAGAATTTCTGTCAATTGATGCATCAACAGTGTACTTTGAACCCCCTGTTTGTAAGCAGTATTCTGTTCACGGATGAAGCTGGGTTTACCCGTGACGGCATATTCAACTCCCATAACTGTCACGTTTGGGTTGATGACAATCCTAATGCGACACACGTGTCACGACATCAGCAACGTTTTTCGATGAACGTCTGGGCCGGACTGCTCGGAGACCGCATAATTGGACCACACTTCCTACCACAGGCACTGACCGGAGATCGGTACAGGAAGTTTCTGCGTACTGTACTGCCAGATCTGCTTCATGATGATGATGTTCCACTGAACCAACGCCTGAACATGTGGTTTATGCATGACGGTGCTCCAGCACATTTTCAATTACGTGTGCGCCGGCTTCTAACTCGACGGTATGGTCAACATTGGATAGGTAGAGGAGGACCTGTGCCATGGCCTCCAAGGTCACCGGATTTAAATCCCATGGATTTAAATGTGTGTGGGGTCATGTCAAAAGCCTGGTCTATGCTACTGAGGTCAACTCTCTTGAAGAATTACGCTTGCGAATTGAAGCAGCCTTCCAGCATTTACAGAATACACCAGGACTGCCTGAGAGGATTCGCAACTCGTTTCAGAGACGAGTTCAATGTTGCATTCAGACTCACGGGCCACATTTTGAACACCTTCTTTAAAGATTAGAGATTACATGTGTTCCTACATACTGATCAACTGAAACAAACAATGTGTTCTGTCTCGACAACGGTTGATTTCCGGACCCATGTGTATTGGATATTTGTGGCTTCTTTTGGCCAGTACTTTCCATATGTGAATTATTGACCATCACTTCTGTTACATCCTGTATAATCAAGCTACATTTATAACATCTGCCTATTAACACAATATTATTTATTTGTAAATGGCTCTGCAGTCCTAAACAGTGAAGACGTGAGAGAGTAATGTAAACGCGGTCACGAAAATTATCTTTGTTTCGGAGTCCACGCGATTTTGTTTCCCCTTCCCTTTTTTTCACCCTTTATAGTTAACGTTTGAGCGAAGTGTGCAATTAGAGGGCTTGATTTAAAAATAAACGACAAAAATCCATTACCATGAAGGAAGAGCTTGTGGAAGCAATATGGAATTTGCCTGAAGATTTACTTTGCGTTAGAATAAAGTGTTCTAATGCAGTTTAATATAGCCAAATTGCAGGATATCATAATCAGTAATTAATTAATTAATTACTCCGGCATAATGTGTTCGTGTATATTTTGGCAAAAAAAAGTTATACGAGCTTCCTATCTTTTTGTTTACTTTCGCCATCATAATTTTTCTTCACTTTAATAAATGTGTTATTATCTATTATAACATTACCAAGCTCTTTAATTTACGTTAAGGCGGAAAAATTTAACCATCGCATAGTAATTATCGTTGCATATAATATATTTTTTAATTAGAACACCGCTAAGCTTAGGCTTTTCTCCAGTGTGTATTCTTCCACTAAAAGCACCAGGATACGTCATTCGAATATGTTGCACAGTTGTTAAGGGGAGATTTTTCTCAGCACTTAACATCGAGGTCTTTAGCGCTGGGGAGGGGTGACATGAGGTGAGTATGGAGCAGCGCCGGAATGAAGGGCCGGGAGAAACGGTTAGTATTTAACGAATAATTTTATCTTTAACACGATTCCAGCATACCTCCTGTGTTATTGAAAACTTCTTGTTAGAATAAAACAGGACATTAAAACTTTTTGAAAAAAATATTAAACGCGTCATACATAACGAGTATCTGAGTTTTTAACTCAAAATAAACATTTCGCCCGATGCAAAACTACTCATGAATACTAGAACTCGTATTTATGAACCGATAGTAAAAACAAACTGACGAGAGTACTCGATGAATGCAAGGAAGCCAAGATAATTATTCAAACTGGGAGCTGTTTAGTAGCGGAATGTGTTTTGAACCCTTTGTTTTATTGTAACAAGAGAAGTGTGAACAGAACTGCAAAACAGAATACCTACGAGTTGATCTTTATACTTTCCATTAATCATGGCGGCTAAAAGTTATATTTCTGTATCGACATTCACACTTACGACTTATAATTAGTAGCAGCTTTTGCTGTGTTTGTATTCGCCGTTCTCTTCTATCTCTCTCTCTCTCTCTCTCACACACACAAATTTAACTAATGTCTTGGGATTATAGTTTGTTACAACATTTATTGCCATGTACTGAGATAAATTGAGTATGACTTCCCATCTTTTAACAATTAAATTTTAATGAATCAGATTTTATTTTATTGTTTTCGTACTTATTACTACGTGTATTAATATCAATCAAAAAATTACAAGCTGTTGAAAACGTATGAACAAAATATTTAATTTTTGTAATAAACTAATGCGAAGTTGTAATAGGTTTTTATTGCAAAAGAAACATACATAAATTAATCTGATTGCGAGTATTACAACTACAAAAATATCCCAGAAGATAATTCGCTATTATAATCCTAATACACGGCAAAAAAAAACTATTTTCATACCATTACGTCAGAAAAGGAGTACTATACATCTCAGTATGTAGAAATGGTGACTGTTCAGTATTTCGTTAGAGCCATTTTACCACACAGGTAACCGCATTGTAGAAGATATGAGGAAATTCATGCCTGTATTTGAAACGCATTTATCTCCTAATGGTGAACGCAAATAGTCAACGTTAGAAATTTCTTAATTAGGCCTACGTTTCAAGCAATGGCGTAGGTATAGTTTCAGCTTGAAAGTTGAGGTGAGAATTGGCAACATTTCAAATCTGAAAAATCATGATTAATTTTTGCCAATTGACAAACGTACTTCTAATCTTTTGAGAAAAATTACGTATTATTAATGTATATGTATACTGTGTTCATTGTCATTCCCTATGTACTACGTGCAGTAAAAACAAACGTATTTAACAAACAAATTACTGTATACTGGTTTCGTTGTATTCACTTGTGAATTATTAATATTTTAACTCAGCACTTCTGATTCCAATGAAATAAAGAATTAGCACTAATAACGTCATCCCCACTTCCACTTTCTTTGGAAATGAACTCAAACAGTTCTTTAAGTCGCACAACTCAACACATTAGGTTTCCGAGCGACGGGATAACTTCAGTCAAACTACAATTACATATTTCTAGGCAGCCTTTAAAAACACATCCCGAAATTAACGTGGCACGGCCAGACACAGTATTGCGAACGTGAATATACTATTTTAAACT
This sequence comes from Medauroidea extradentata, assembly GCA_003012365.1. Classification (NCBI taxonomy): domain Eukaryota; kingdom Metazoa; phylum Arthropoda; class Insecta; order Phasmatodea; family Phasmatidae; genus Medauroidea; species Medauroidea extradentata. The sequence continues at coordinate 98,288 of PNEQ01023007.1, forward strand.
TCAGACTGAGCCGACGTTCATGTAAGAATCAATAATTATTAAAATTTTTTTAACAAACTTCATTAATTTTATATAAAAAACGTAACATCCCCTAAGTACATCATGATGGACTACGGTACGTTTTCAAATGGTTTATTTACTTAAATTTTTCGTTCAACGCCAGACAATAAGTGCTATTAAAATACTTCTGCGACACATGCTGTTTCTAAAAGAATGAATTTTCACTTGGAAATCAAATAAAACTAAAAGTTTGTAAAAAAGAGCTGCGAAACCAAATTGGTTGCCAAAATGTATATTACTTTTTTTTTTGCAACATGCTTGTAAAAAAACTGCATCACAGGTTGCATTTTCCTGAGAGCACGGTGAGCGTACAACACAATTCCTTGGCGGAAGTAGCACTTTTTGCCTACATACCAGGCGTTTTATTATTTTCACAGCAACAGGTGTGTGCTCTTTTCTGGTAAACGATGCATTCTAGGAGCTTGCAACAAAAGATCTTTTTCTGTTCCTTGATGTACTGCTCGAATAGATGATCAGAAATGTTCACAATACTCTACGGTAAAGTAATGTTATGCAATGTAAAGGTGGCCACCCTATCATTTTTTTGAAAGGGGAATGTTTGAAGGATGGATTTTTAACATGTTAAAGATCTCAATAGTACGGACAATCTGCAACAGAACTGTAATTTAACTCTCAACATTTTTATATGGACAAAATACTATTATTAAAGGCGTTCCAGTGGGGAAGAGTCATAATTTGATATTTGTATGAAATAGTATCAGTTTTATAGACGTTACTGCGGAGTACATTTTTCTCTTACGAAAAAAAATGTAGCTAAGCCAGTTGTCCTATAAAGACACTTCAAAGTAAAAATTTGCACGTTTTTAGTTCTCATATGCTGAAAAAACCAATTAACACAAATTAATTAAAAAATTCACACTGAATGTACATGTGCATGTGCTACTGTTTGACATGTTTTAACATTTATTACAAAATATTTTTTGTATTTAAAAAAAATTCTGGAACGTTGAATTATTTTTGTCTTTAATCGATCTTTTTTAATTACAAAATTACTTTGTAATGAGTTTTAAACTATGTCAAGCAGTAGCGTGTGACATATAGTTTTAGTATGTGCATTTTAATTCATTTATGATATTTGGCTTTTGCAGCTTATAAGAACTTAAAACGTGTAAATTTTGACTTTGAAATGCCGTTATGGGAAAACTGCCTGAGCTGAAAAATTTTCTTAAGAGGAAATTGTTTTCCCAAGTTATGTCTACGAAACTAACATAATTTCATAAAAATATAAAATTATGACTTTTCCCCCACTGGAACGCCGTTAAACTCGATTTTCAAGGGATCATAACACTCTTAATAATCACTTCTCATGAAAGTGTCCTAGTTTATATTCTTACTTCTTCGCGAGGATTCTTCTCCTGGAGCTTGGGTTATTGATTTCCTCACATCCTGTGTAGGTAGAGTGCTGGTCGGCATGCGCAGTAGCAAAATCCTGAGGCGAACACGTCTTGTTGTGCCTATTATCACGTGACCCTTGGCGTGTACTATATGCATGGCGTTTTTATATTAGTACAGCCGGTAATTAAAAACAATGCGTATTTGTATTTGTATATTGTTTTATTTGTTTTTACTGCGTGCTATATTCGATCTACCGAAGGTTCGTGGTCCTCTTACCCTTCCCATTTCAACCCTCAACCAATCTCACTTTGCAATATGCTTCATGAATCTGCAACTTACAAACAAATAATAATAAGAGAACATCGCGAATCTGCTATCAGCGATGCGCTTTCATTTTACTGCCTTAACGTTTAAAGTTTTGTATCGCAAAACCATACTTTTCAAATTGCTTGTACAACTTCAGTATGCTGTCGTAAACTGCCAATATCCTAGGAAACTTGTTACAATATCTCTTTGCGCACTCGCTACCGATTGTCGACGAGCAAATTCTAGCACACAAAATGATTTTTCTTCTTAGTTTTCCGCCATTTTTAGCAATTTACGGTCGGTGGCGTCTCTGTCGGTGGATTTCTATACTAACTTACCGGCGTCACGTTCAGCAAAGCTTTATATTAGAAGTTTGTCTTTCAGATCCTTTATAATTTGTTACGTTCAGCTATTTAACTATACCAATGGACACCTTGTATGAAATTTTAAATACGTTGAAATGTATGCCATGTTCTTAACAATGTAGAAGTATGAAGATACCAAACAGAATTTTTCTTCTAAACACTATAGTTTAGAAATGGGAAGCAAGCAAAGTTCGGGGAAGCAGCAGGCGACCGAAAACATATTTTGATTGGTCCACGTCACAAGCTAAAACGGCCAGTACTGGTCATATAAATGCTTAAGCTAGCATGTCGATCAAAGGGTAAAGTGTAGCGTATTGGTTACGGTACTTGGCTGCTATCTATATGGATCCGGGTTCGAAACCCACGTATTTCATGTATTTTTGTAATACTATTAGATAGTTTTACAAGTGTCTGATAAAAAATGTTTTATTAATATTTTGAAACCATCTATTTTCCATTTTCGCAACCATATTAATACGATGTCTGAAATGGCATATTTGCGCGGAAGAAACAGCGATTTAAATTGAATGCGAATCGCGAAAGTGATTTTTTTATGTGATCTAGTAGGATAGTGAACCTACATTAAAAATAATAGGACATAATGGTTAAACTTGTCTTTAGGCTAAATGTGTTTATTTTGTGCGTGTTCAATCACTTCACATATTACGTAATGAACACGTCATTAGTGGTAAATAGTACTGCAGTAGGCTTATGTTATACTGACATACAACCTAAATAACATTTTTTTGCGGTACATTAAACCAAAACCACACAATAATAGCCCATAAGTATTATTTGCTGTATAAATTTATGTATTGCATATGAACCTAACATCCGTAATGAAATACTATTGATCGTACAAGATATTAAATTTGGATAAAAAAATCGACGGTTCCATGCAAAATCTGAGAAACAATATTATACTAACCCGAAAGATTATTGAACTCACTTAATTTTTCCAACATCAACCCAGAGAGTAACCATTGCACCATCGTGGCCGACACTTGGTGTGGTTCTGTTGTAAAGTAAATATATGGGTACTAAATAATTAAATATAGTAACCTCCGACTCGAATACATTTGAAATATAACATTTGTTACATGTTATGATTGACTACGTGCGTATAACCAAACGAACCACCGTAACAGACTTAAAAATCGTTTCTTATTGACCAAGCGTAGTCTGGCATTCCGCCGGAGTGCGACAGCTGTCAGCTAGCATGCCAAGACTCCGTGTATACTATGGCTTGTGACGTCACTGCACGTTTCCGCGGGCGTTTTAAAAGCGCGAACTTTAAGTAGCTGTAGTTACCTCAAATCGACTTCAAATTTAAATATTTCAACACACATCGATTTCTTTTTATATGTACGTAGTGTGGATGTTCTCGTTGAAATTCACTTGAGGGGGTCCATTCTATAAAATGTTTCATTGGCTTAATAATTACTCTATAAACGTACTACGCATGGTGTATTATGCACAACCCTCTTCATTGTACCAAAATTCGTGTAAGATTGCATGTTCTACCTATAAGATTAACGGTCTTTTTTGTGTGTTTTTCCCTTATGTAAATATCAGGCCGGAATAATTGTTCTTATCAAACTTGTCTTCTATAGCCAAATTTAAAATTTAAAGACTGAAACTAAATTTAAGCTACACGTTTCAATGAGAGTTTTGCATGATCGAATAAGTGCAAATAGAGATTCAGTTCTCAATATGGATAGATTTTGTATGAAGATTGCCTCTGTCCTAATATATGAAATGGTTCACATTCTATCATTTAAAGTGACGTTCAAACTAATAGATACGTTTTAAATTCGTTATGAATTTTAATAATCGGTCTGCAAAGACTTAAAATAATGTGAGCATTGAAACTGTTTTCCAGGGATACCAAAGTCTAATGTCATTAAACATAAAATAAACTGGAGTATTTTAATAATATCAATGTTGCAAGAGTTAAAGAAGACAAAATTTTCAATTTTAATACCTTTCGGAGTAAAAAATTAAATTTTTATTTGATAAAGTAAAGAAAAACGTGTAGGACGTAATGAAGCTCACAATATATTTGAGTAGTCAGAAGAAATTCACTAGCCACATACGTAAAACTTCGCCTCGCTCCTGAAACGTAAGTAATAAAATGCGACCTTGTGTGTGAGGTTGCCTCGAAGATCTGTCTAAGCGGTTTCTACGTCATCGTGATAGTGTGTATAAAGTAATTCAACTATTATGTCGTTCGTAACAGTTTAATAAAACATAGCATACGTGATCTGACAACCTGACCATTTACGGAAAATTATTGTAAACTAGGGTAAAAAATATATGATTTAAGATGTAAAAGATCAATAAAGTACTTTTCAAGTCAGTCCCATAAAACACAATGATAATCAATAAATGCATTTTAGTTTCACTACATATTTTAGGAATTGAATATGTTAAAATGCAAACAGTTTGCTTAGTATTAAATTACGATAGTAAACAGTTTGACTAAAAGAAATATATAATCTGGGATGTTTTGCATTGAAACGAAAAATATTGATACAAAGCATCGTTTCGCTCTAGATAACTATTAATCTGTCAGATCAGTAATATAAGTACTTCAAGTCATTAGGTAAAGTTTTTATCTTCATTCTCTCCTTCGTTGGGACCGCGGTGGTCAAGGTGTCAGATCTCTCGCCTCCAACCACAACAATCCGGGTTCGATTTCCGGCGGGGTCGGTCCCCGGATTTTCGCATGTGGGAATCGTGCCGGACGATGCCGTTTGTCGGCGGGTTTTATCGGGGATCTCCCGTTTTCCCCGCCCTTATCATTCCGGTGCTGCTCCATTCTCATCTCATATCACCCTCACCAGCGCTAAAGACCTCTATGTTGAGCGCTTACCAATATCTCTCACTCAGTCCTTAGAGGGCAGTACTAGCTCTGCTAACGATATAAAAAATTAACTGAGTAAGATTTCAAAACCTTTACTAAAGTAAATACTTAATTAGCCGATGTAATATAAGGTTTAAAATTATGATTACTAATTTAGAACATTTATTATCCACGCAACGTAACGCGTATGTGTGACGTGCCGACATATTTGTAACTTCTAGTAATGTTATGACCAAGTTATAAAGAGTGGCAGGTTATATGGAGTGTTGTGACATGCAAACATTGTCACCAATACAATTATGTAATATTAATTAAATTCACTTACCATAGTAATTAAACAACAAGCAACCACCGCATCACGTTACAATTTCTATTGGGTTTCTGAATGTTTTTTTTTCTTTACCATTCAGACTCGGAGCACACAACTTGTGTACATGTCGCAGAACAAGGTTATTTATGGCCGTAGTTGTACACGACAAGGTATGCACAGATTCGCACTCGGGGCTTACCGCATTTGTAACATTTGCCTACAGCTTTGCTCTGCAAATAGTTCTTACCACTGTCGTCGAATAGCAGGGCTAGTTTTTTGTCCTGTCGTGACAGCTTATGCTAGTTGAATTCATAATAGCTTGACAGCACGACGCGACGACGGAATTTGATTATTGCGAACATTAATTGTTTCATTCCACCATCAACACTAAAAAAACAAGAAGTTACCAGTATAACTGGTAAGGCTACTTTCCTCAAAGTGGGTGCAAATTAATCCTGAATTATAAAATCCTTTACGTATACCTAGGAATATTAAATAATAATAATTTAGATTATTCTTGTGCTGTCTTCAAACATAGTCGACCAATGACAATAAAACTATTTTTTAATAATGTTTATGACTATTTAATAGACATTTTATCTGTGTTCGTGTCAAGAAATCTTCGAAATGGGGTGGTATGAATTACGCAACATAACATGACCCAACAACTTTCAAATCATATACCGTAATTAGTACCAAATGTGTACAGAGTCTGAAGAAACATTGGAAAACGGTCCTTATATACTTCAAAGTCATCAAAAAAATTCCGAAGGACAACAGTTTTTATCAACTGAATACAGTATGAGCAGAATTAATAAAACTTAAGTTGCTGTGGTACTATACGTGTATAGGAGATAGATGAAATTCTGTACAGCGTTTCTTTTAAATATCTTATGTGATTAACATTTGTTTCAGATCCCGCCACTGTGGAACTGTTAACACCGCGTGAACAAAATATATACAAGACGTGTCACTTTACTTCGAAGTAAAAGTGTACTGAGTTTAATGAAATGCTAAAGAATGATTATTCAGATATATCGTGTGATCTGAAAATTTTCAAATTTTCACCATTTAAATAATATGGAAACGGCATAAAAAAAAAGCCATTACAGTCAAATTAACTTACTAAGTACTGTATGAGTACTAAGTTAAATGAAATTCTGAAAAACGGTTCCTAAAATACTTCCTCTAATTATAATATGGTCAAACGGCCGAGATTATAAAATACGAACATGCATTAACAAAAACGCAAAAGCCTAATCACCTTGTTAAGTACTATATAATGTATTTCGGATATGAAGAAGATCTGAAAAATTGTTCCTTAAATAACACGTGCAATAAATCAATAAACATTGAAGGGACCACTTAAAAAAGTTATTACACGATTTGTAAACGAATGATACAAAAATAAACTATTTAGCTATTTTAAAATGATCTTCTAATCGTGCACGAAACAAAACTATTTGCTTAGCCAACACAACATTACTTATTATTTCCGTGTTTTTTATTTAAAATGAATTATGCTGACGTTTATTTTTAATATGGTAAAATTCGCATATGAGAAGTCAGTATGTTATTTGAATTAATACTGCCATAAACGCCCCCTCTCCGTTTTTAAATACATTGATTCAAGAAAAATGTTCGAAACGGTATTAAAGACATTCAAAATTTGGAAGACAAAATGTCCGCAGTTATGACGTCAACATGTCACATGACATTAAAGAAATTAAGTTTAATAAATTTGAAAGAAAACTGAAGCAAAATTTGATAATGTGAAAAGGTCTTTACTCGCTTCATCCGACGCTCCATCTCATAGACTTTCATTATCATGAGAATTTAATGAAAATTCTCTCCGTAGACGAACTAAAGCAAGCATAAAGCGAACGAATAAAATTCACAGCGAAGAAATAAAAATAACATAAATGTACTATAAAGTGTCACTGAAACGACTACCACTAAAAACCAAAATAATTATCAAAAGAAATTGTTTAAGTGTTAAAAAAATAAGTCATTTTCAAAAGTGATCAACGTAAACTACAAACGGAAAATAGAATAATTTATCATTGAACTAAAATTAAAACCAATTAATTAATACAAGTTATTGTAATAAAATAAATGTATTTTGAAAATTGAACAGTAAAGAGATAGAAAAATATTAAAGTGAGGGTAATGTTGATAAAAAAATACATCAAAGACATGAGATAACACGAGATGCCAACATGAGAATAAATGTAAAATAAATGACAAAACAAGACATCCAAACATTTCGCCTCCTAGAACCTCCTTTTTCTCAGGTGAGTCAAAGGTTGCAGTACACTTTCGCTGAGTTTGCAAACAGTAGACTTTAAGGGTGTTCAAGTGCGATATAATCATAAATTTATATCTGTATGAAATACTGTTAATTTTGTAGACGATATTTGTGAGTACAGTTTCCTCGTACAAAATAATTTTTGCATTCATATTTTTCTCATAACGGTGCGGCAGAGTCAAAATTGGCTTGTTCTGCTGTCGTGCAAATAATGAAAACCAACTTACCTGCTTGAATAAAATAATTCACTGTGATATTACATCCCATGAGCTATGCAATAAAGAATTTAAAAGACCATAATGTAATATTTTGAATTTTTTAAAAATCTCAAAACTACAGGAAAAAAGTTGAAAATTCAGCAATGTTTTCAAATACAAAAATTGTTCACGGGATTTTTTAAAAATGTTTTATTACTTAGCCCGTGACATGCCATTTAATAATTGTTATTCGTTAGTATTGTGTACATTCTATATTTGCATCGTAGCATATGTTAAACAGCAAAAACACTAGCGTTGACATTTAGACATTTGCCTTGTTAAAATTTCCGACAACAAACCGGACATTACTATAGCTAGTTAAGTTGCGAAATAATTCGATAATGTACGACTATATGTATACATACATTCATATATACATACATACACACATATGTTTGTATGTTTCTCGAGACTCACTTAAACGACTTCATCGGGTGATTTCATACGAAATAAATATTTATGGAAATGTCGATTGACCACCGTCAAGAAATAACTTAAATTTCTAACCAAAATACAAACATTTATTACAGTTTTTCACAGCAATTGTGTCACAGTGTTGGGCTTCGCATTATTAAACCCGGTAATCTAAACATCGTAGCTGATTATTAATTTTTTTTATTTTACAAGATAAAAACTAATTTTCAACCTAACGTTTAAGTTTTTTTTTCTTTTCATATATAACATTTCCAGAAATTAATCACTTAGTATTATCGTAATATTTTTCCGTAATTAATCACTTTATAAATGCCTGTAAAACGTAAGTTATGATAGTGTACAGTACAGTATTTTGGCTTTCTATGTCTTTGGCATAATGGTAGATATTTATTGAGAGAGGGTGGGTGTGTTAATATACTGGGGTTTAATAAAGAAGTAAATTAAGTAACTCTTCGATGAAACCACCCGACTCATTGTGCCGAAACAAAGCTGTTCTCTTCCGAGCAGGGTCACCATCCATCCCTGCAGTTCAGTTCTGATCACTGCCGCAATATCTTAGCCAATCCCTCCTCCTCTCTTCACCCTCGCAACAATCCCTCTGGGGTCTTTCAACCATCCCCTAACCCCCTCGCCCAGTCGGCCGGACCACAAGCCAGCAAGATTCAATTATAGATCAAGTCAGCGACACGAGGGGACCCCCGATATGTCCGTCGCCAGACAGGCGGAATAACTCGGCCGAGCCCATTCCACATGTCAGGGGGTTATCGGCGGCGAGAAGGGATGCTAGGATGCTACGTGGCCAGAATGCACACGGGCCGTTAACCTTGCCAATCCACAGGTGTGGTTATACTTGCCAATATCCCCCGCACTCTGAGTGCAAACAATCTGTTTGTTGGCTTACGTCACAGCTTCAGAGACATCAAACCATTATTCCCAGATGAGCAGATGGAGCCGAAGATTTCCTGATACAAAAAACAGCAAGACTACACCATAAATAAACTTCTTAAACAGTATTGGAAATGTATAATTCGCGTATAGAACTCAGTTAATATGTCATCTGAAGTAATACTGACATAAAAACCCCTACTAAGTTCATAAATACTTTGATTCAAGGAAAATTTAGAAGGCAAAATGGCCGCCATTATGACGTCAACATGTCACTTGTCAATCAAGAAATTAGGTTTAATAAATATGAAAGAAAACTGAAGCAAAATTTCATTGTGTGAAAGGGCCTCTGCTCGCTTCATCCGACGCTCTATCTCATAGACACTAACCATGCTTCAGCTTGTATATTGGACAAATATTTAGCATCGCTGCTATAAAAGTCTTGTAACAATTGTATACACGTGACAGTTTTCAATTAAATGTATAGGAACATTACTGTTAATGCATGGGAAACAATTTTAGTACGAATAGTACTTTAAAACTTCTATGAATGGGTGTGGTAAATTTACAAATAATATTTTTTTAAGCGTAGGGTATTCTGTAAAAAAGTATTGCACACTAATTCAAAATAAAATTAACTTATTAAGTTTTGTTAAAATTTCACTCCTCTCTACAAACTACCGAATTAAAAAAAAAAAATTAAAAATATTTTGAGTGTAACTTGATACAAAAGCTACAGAAGAACATAATCCTTGATAACTAATAGAAGGCGCAAGCAGAACACACACAGTAAAACTAACGTAAACATAGAAATAACACAAACATAGAATTAACGTAAACATAGAATTTTTTATACTTCCTGAAATGCTTGATGCTTTATTTGCCGTGTAATGACGTTTCACGGCTCAATATTTAAAGAATATTATAAAATTTTAAAAGTTAATTTTCTCGTGAGTTTTATTAAGTATGTACTGCCTACACCTTTGACCAGTGACCAGTGATGAGGTTTTTATGTAGCTTAACTCTTTAACTTTATGTACTAATTATTTTTTTAGTGGAATAGTTTATAAATAAAAGATGGTTTCTAAAATTTCTGTTTACGTTTCCTTTATTTTGTACTAGTTGGTATTACAATGTCATTATGAAAGAGGGCTCCTCGACTGGTGATTGACGGCGTTGCAGCGTGTCACGCGTATTCTTTTTAACGCGAAACCGCTTAACTTATTAATATTATGTTTATCTACGAAAATAACACATACTTGAAACTATGGTACTATGTTTTCTAAAATTCAGCACGCTTGTTAGAAACATGATTTTCGGACCTCTCAAAATGGCTAAAAATTGTTTTTTTAAGACTGATGTAACTCCGAAAATATTACCTGAATTCGTAAAGTGCAAGGCGACAAGCATGCGTCAGTCTTTACTTCATACTATTAAAAAATTTTTAAAAAAATGTTGTAGTCACCGCTTAAAGTCACGTAGGGAAAAGACTACAACGGAAACCTTGCACGCCAGTTTGGCGCGCTGCGAATAGAGGCGATATGCTTCTCGTCAAGCGTGGGACACTGGCTCTTATATCGCTACGCTGTTACCGCGCGTCAGAGGAGGAAATTCGACACCGGCGAAGACTCCTCTAAATTAACTGTCTTAATTCCTTCTCGTCTGCGTATTCATCTGTTTCGTATAAACATTTGATTTACTTTGAATTTCCACGAGTTACATATTATTTAATTTATTTAGTACTTATCAGCATGATAATTTGTTTATTTATATGCCATGACAACACCTAGGGCTGTAGTACTTCTCAAGACAAATCCAACGAGCTACAACACGACAGGCAATCTTGTCGGACTACTTTCCGAAGGAAAAAGTAGGCTTATGAGCTCACCTTCCTGTCTGTCTCCGTGTGTTAGTATGTGTATGTGATTGTGTGTAGCCTTGGTAATATTGTCAACACTCAACAATTTAGTAACCTGTGTGACCATTTTGTTTAGTCATGGTTGTGTTTTTAAAATGTATTTTCCGAAATGATATTTGCGACAGCCATTATGAGGTCGCACATAGTTTCAAGGTAGAAATGTCTGCTTGGCTTGGATAATTTAAACTGTATTCTAGGGTAAAAATGTCTGTAATGTTTGAAAATTAAAACAATTAGGCTATATTTTGGTGTACAAAAATATGCATAAGTAAAAAAAATATACTTCTCTCACACTTTGTCTTTATTTTGTGAAAATGTGTTTTGAGTAATCTGATAGCCAAAATTTTATATATTTAGTTTTGGCTACTGTTTAGCCAACATTGATGGTTTGTGCCTGTGCTCGGTTGGGGCTCCTGGGTGGTGGTTGGGCGCAGTAAAGAATGATTACTACATACACCCTCAGGGGTCACAACGTTTCATTTTATATAGTTGGTATGATTCATATTTTTATAAAGAAAAAAATGGAACTTTAGCAGGGCTTTTTCGAGAGCTTGCTTAATTCCGAACCGCCGATACTATAATACCTTTCTTCCCTGATGTAAATTAAGTTAACATAACAAACCTATTGAATACTGCATACAAATACAAATGAAAATATGAATAAAATCTTGCTAAATAAGGGCAATTTTAGTTAACCTTCATAGATGTCACGGTGGCCACGAAGGCGATCCGGGTTCGATTCTCCGCGGGGTCGGGACCCGGGTATTCGCATGTGGGAATCGTGCCGGACGATGCCGTTGGTCGGCGGATTTTCTCGGAGATCTCCCGTCTCCCTCCGTTCTTTATCATCCCGGCGCTGCCCTATACTCGCATCGTGTCACCCCTCACCAGAGCTGAAGCCTTCGATGTTAAGCGCTGACCAAAATCTCTCTCACACACATACTTAAACCTTCATCTATTGTGTACGGGTTGTACTATCTACATATTCATAATTTACGACGTGATTAGTATTGTAACACAAATAAGGTCATAGTCAGTGGCAAGGCACGGGTGTGTTCCAAAGGCAATGACTACACGTAATACTGAATATCTGATTAGCCTTGTGTAGGTACATAAACCAACCAGAAGCGTACAAGAGGCGAGGAACATTTTCCTCTAGTAACATGGCCGCAGCAAATTTAAAACTATTGGTTGTGTCCTTTGTGTCCAGTACAAACGTTATTTCCAAGTGTGTAATCGGATTAAATACAGCTTCACTTTTAACGTTGTCATGCTTCGACACTGGTCACATGACAGTGTGTGTGAATACGAACAAACACTTCCCACAAATATAGGATATATCCGGTACAAATAAAAAATAAAATAATGGTGATGAAAATTGCGGTAGACCGCGCCCTTAATTTGCAACTCTCATTTGGTAACGCGTAGGGCCACGAATTTTTTTGCGAAAAGTATTTTTCCGCAGTTTTTTCAGTGCCGTACATACACATCTGCAGCCGTGCTTCATGGTTATTGGAAGTGTGCCTTTGTGAAGCGAAGTCTCTCATCTGACTGAGCCAATCACAATAAGGTTATTTTTACACTCTACGTAAGAGATTAAACATCCAATCCCTGACTGTGAAGCAGAACTGCACATGTGAACGTACTGCACTGAAATAAAATTGTGGCATTAATTATTTTCGCGAAATTTTCATGGCCTTACTAATGCGACGTATATGCACGAGAAGTTTATCATTTGCCTGGGTCAGGATAATGGCAGAGAGACAATGGACGTAAGCATAAACACGGTATTAAACACAAGAGTTAACCTGCATGTATTTCAGTATGGCTAGCTACAATAGTACACAGCGATAAGCAATACATAAAGTAAGTTTTATTACTAAGGAGAGTTTTGTAAGTTTCAACATTTACTTAGTACATATACTATAAAAAAAGTTAACCAATCAGAAGCGTTGTCGCACCAGAGACTAAATTAGCAGAGTATAAACAGCTTGTATTGTACTTTGTTGTACAGAAAAACCACTGACGTATATTTTGATTATGCTGAAAGAATTGTTGCAGTTTTTTGAACAGACATTATCGCCCCAGTAGATACGAGAATAACGCTTTATGAATAAACTTAAGATGCATTTAAAAACGCAATAGTATTATTTTAAAATGTGAAATTCAGGTTTTATTTAATTTTCTTAATGTCGCCCATTGTTTCAACACAAATGTTTTCACAACAATAACCACCAAATTTTTACGACATATTACTTATGTTTATTACCATAATAACAAGTTTTTCGGCGCTTGTGATTATGTTTACAGTATACTTATCACAATAACTATTCATATGTTAAGTTTACATTCATTGTGCTTTGGATATTATATTTCTGTGACCGAAAAGGTTTTATGATGTTATGCAGAACTGTAGCCATAATAGTCACTGAAGAGGACCTAAACTGTTTTCATAAAAACAAGTCATTAAATGTTTCCGCGAAAAGAAAATTAAAGTCTCACCAATGTCTTTTATTTTCTTTAAGCATATTACAAACTGATATACTTCAGTAAGTCACTCTATTGTAAACAACTACTCATACTCAGCAGAATTTAACAATAATAATAGTCTATATTTCCTTAAGCCTGTGTAGTCCCAGTAAAAAAACAGTTTTAATATATAAGAGCCAAGTTACTATCGATAAGAGCTTCCATACACCGCGAAATAAAATGAAATAAAATAATATATTTATTAAATAATGTTTATCCAACAATCAGATAAGTACAAACTACTCAATTACTAAACCTTCCATAAAGGTATTTATGTAGCCTAAGACGATATAATTTGCCGAAATCTTAAAAGTCGCGTTTACTTTATAAATTAAATATATTTTATAAAGCAAACAAATTACTACGGCAAAAGAAACAATAAACTGCACGAAGTCAATAAACAATACAAACAATTGCCCAAGCATAATAAAACTTGCTATAAATAAGTGGCTCTTAGCATCAACGCCAACGCTGATCAGCGTGTTGAATGCAAGGGAAACGAGAGTATCAAGCAACATCCGCCAAGTTCCCCACATGAGTAAACCCGGGAATGACTCAACCAGGAATAGAGTCAGGTTCATAATGCTGGGAGGCGAGAGCTCTAACCACTACACTGCCGCAGGGCCTCATTAAAGAAGCACGTTACGTGGGTAAAAGTGTATGACGATGATGTTATTCATAAGAAAAAATCGTTTTTTTTAATAATATAATGTTGGTGTCTGTACGTCTATAAATGTTGTATATTTCATCAGTAGAATGTTAACTAGTAGTGAATTGTTTAATTTCTGTTAGTTATTTCGCTTAGACTATGTGTACGTTCTCGTGACATAATAATGAAGACTTTGTCATACCCTCATGCAGAAACTTTAACCGTAATTGGGAGTGGCTTTAGACACATGGGTCGACTTAGGGCATTTCACAAATATATTTTTCCTACACATGGCAACCTTGAGAAAAAAAAAATTACTTGCAATAGATTTCAAATAGGTTAACTACTGGTTGTCCGCATGACAGCACATTAATACTTATTTTCTCGCAGTTGACACATATAAGATATAAATATTGTGTAACAGTGTCCCAAGTCACCTTGCATGTTCGGAAACAGCCGCGCTTACAGTACACCTAAAAATAAATAATCCGGCGAGTAAAATTGTGATTTCTACAAGTTCACAAAAGAAATGCCATTTCGTTTGAAAACAAATAATAAAGTATGTTTTAGGAGTAATCACTTTAGAGGTATGTGCTTTAAATTATTTTATATAATCTCCGACAGACGACAACCAATAGAATAACCAACACAAAAACTTCAGCATGTGTCACAGGGATTCGGGTGATGATACAATATCTCCAAAAAAAAATTATGGAAATGTCACAAATTTACACTGTTCTCTCTTAAACTCCGAAAGAATCGGTGGCACAAAGATTTTGTCAAAAAATTTATAGCCAGAGCAACATTTTTAATGTAGATGGGTCATAAAAATGTATCTCTTTACTTACTAATTTTTTAAAATTATTTACGTTAAATATTTTTCTTGTTCCTGTTTTTAAGGTATTCACAGTTACTTCGACCAATACTTTCGCTTCAAACACGCATCGTCAGTAAATAGGTAGACCGGTAAATGGGTTTAACACCACGCCAAAAGCGTAGTAATTTACGACAGAACAAGTGTACCAGATAGAAAGGAATCGACCACTGCTTAAAGCTAGGAACCGTCATAGCATTTTCCTAGTGACATATCGGGAAACCATGGAAAACCTCATCACCGTGTCAATTCGCTCGGTACTTACCGCCAAAAAAAAAATATGTTTCTTATTCTAATTTTTTCTGGTTTAAGACATGAAACATTTATTTAAAAAAACAGGTCAGTAAAAGGAGGAAATTTTTTCAAAAAAGGATAAAGTATAAATTGGACAAGTATGTAGATGTGGGTATTCATTTAAGAAGATAAGGTAAAAAAACATATCGTCCTTGAAATACATCGAAATTTGCTACTAGTATTGTTATTGCATTGCCATATGGTTCATTGTGTAATCATGCATAATCATGTAGGGGAGGTAAAATATCCAGCATTGTTCGAAGACCTTGAAACGTTACTTCCCGTTGACCTACAAGAGTACATGTTCCCACATGAGAATTACTTACCATTAAACTCTCGCGAGGTGCACCAGGAAAACTGATTTACTCTGACTGGAAACGTTGACCCGGCCATGACTACCAGCCGAAACACAGAGATTCAGGAGTTCTTTCATGACACAGAGGTATTCGTCACTGGAGGAACTGGGACCTTGGGCAAGCTGACCGTAGAGAAGATCCTGCGAAGTTGTCCTGGAGTCAGGAGAGTTTACATGCTCGTACGACCCAAGAAGGGACTATCAGTGGAGGAGAGGAAGAAGACGCTTTTAGACAATGTGGTGAGTTTCATTAAAACAAACATAGTCTGTGGTAGATCAATTAAGGCATTGAAACTTGATAGTGCTAAATATCTCGTCAAATAATTGTACGGCGCGTATAATTGTTTTCCTTCCACATTTGTTTACCATGCCAACCAAATTTTTGTACGTATTTGCAAAAACGTCTCTTATAGAGCACATATTAAGGGGTACTGATCCCTACTTCCTTGGATTTATCAGTTTCTTCTTAACAAATTCTGTTCCAGTCGATGTATCAAAATTTTTGTTACGACAGGGCATAGATACAAACTTAATCGATTTTATGTAATATTTGGAACCTTTATAAATTCATTATTTGGCAATGGGGAACAGCTGCTTAAAATTCCCAAAAAAAAATATGTGGTCACATTTGTACACTATTGTCACCAACTTTGGTGTGTATATGTGCAAAATCAGCTCTTACACAATACGAATCTCTAACGAAATACGTTGCAAGAGTTGTAGCGGCCATTTTAACGCCTTTCAAATAGAAATAGGATATCCTTTCCTATTAGAACCACGGAAATTGAAAGATGGGTTGGTGAGGGGGGGGGGGAGTTCGATGAGTGTTGAAAACCACGACATCTTCCGAGGCCAGCAATGCAAGGTTGAAACTGCGGTTTCGCCATTGCCTTCCTCAATGTAGAGATAAGGAAACAACACAATAACTAGTCCTGACCCTGGAGAAAGGACTACAAATATTGACCTCCCCGACCAGGAATTGCACCCGGGACCCTTGACCCAGCAGCCAGGAGTTCTAACTACCCAGCCAAGCGATCGAACCATGTTATATATATATATATATATATATATATATATATACACACACACACACACACACACACACATATACAGGATGTTACAAAAAGGTACGGCCAAACACTTTCAGGAAACATTCCACACACGCAAAGAAAGAAAATGTGACATGGACATATGTCCGGAAACGCTTAGTTACCTTACATCTCGTTAGATGTAAACACATGCAATGCAGGCGAGATTACCTTCCGTCAAGTGGCCCACCTGGTGGTGAACCTAGGAAGTAAAGTACATTGTAAAGAACCAATCCATTGGGTATTTGGGACATTTTCTTTACGAAGTGTTATTTACGATGTGAGGAATTGAGCTTGACAGTAATTGACGACGCTATCTTCCGATTTTTATGCAGTCTGTCAGTGTGTAGCTCTCTGGAAATAATTCGCCCGACGGGCATCTCTAAGTTAAAGAATTCATGTTCAAATCCTAGATTTAGCCGTGGCACAATTAAAATTAATAATTTTATCTTTTCTAAGAGACATAAGTAAATTTACTTATATTCTGCTACACTCATCTAGTATTATCAATGTGGTCTACTTAATTTGGTTTCTGAAGGCTCCAGATGTTCTTATTTTTCAATACTAGGAGTCAGGCAAGTATTATTAATGATATTCAAATTGACATTACTTTACTATTACTACACCTGGTTCAGCCATCTTATGTGTGTCATTTTCGTTACGAGCATAGTATGATAAAAATTATTTTAAAATTCGTTGGGTTGTAGTTTCCTTCAGTAGTATTGGAGTATGTTTTAGACGATCGCCGATTATGTAGCAAGTTTAAAACGTTTGTCGGTGAACTGCAATTTTCCTAACCTAGAAGAGAATATAAGAGATCAACTGGTTTGCGGTCTTCGTGATACGGGACTTCAGAAACGTTTACTATGTGAACTGAAACTTACCTAACCGTCTTTGAAACATCGGTTCGTGAAGTATCCGAAATGCGTAAACAATAGAGATACAAGTGATGGACTAAACATCAACTATACTCGAATTCACAGAAATTAAAAACAGAAACCAAACGATGTTTCCTCACCAAGCACCACTCAGGCATGTTTTGTGTGTGGTAGGCTAAACCACAAAGCCTACAACTGCAGGTTCAAGACGTACAATAGCAGGAACTGTGGGAAAAAAGGCCATTTGCAAGCTGTCTGTAAGAATATGCAGGGGACGACCAATAGTGCTGGAATACACAACATGGCTGATGTTCCTCCAGACAGAAGAAACACAAGAGGTGGCGACGGTAAGCAGCAGTGTACTCACATCCCTGGGAGAGGATCGAAGAGTGCAGGTAGCAGTTATGACTTTGAATATTTACTCACCATGCAGGATGTCCAAATTGGTACAGTGGGACACAATGTTGAACCCAATGAATTTGAAATAGAAGTGCAAGTTGATAATGAAATAGTTACTTTTGAATTAAATAGTGGAGCAAGTGTTTCTGCAATTAGTGAAGAACTGTTCCTGAAGAAGTTCAGTGAAAAAGAACTGAAAACTTATACAAGAACTTTAGAAGTTTTACAGGACAGATAATGGAATTTATTGGTATAATTGAGGTTAGAGTTGATGTTAAAGGTACTAGTAAAACATTATTGTTGCATGTTATTAGAAATAGGGGTATGAATCCATTGTTTGGTAGGACTTGGATGAAAGAATTTGGACTGCCGATTCATTCCACAAAACCTGAGATGGCCTTAGTTGAAGACTTGATAGCCGAGTATCCAGAAGTATTTACTGATAAATTAGGACTGTATAACAAAAGTGAACTCACTCTGGAACTAAAAGAATATGTCAAACTAATATACTGTCAGCCATACTCAATTTCTTATGCACTGAAAGATAAAGTAGACAAGGAAATTGATCGTTTAGTTAACATAGGTGTGCTGAAACAAGTAAATCACTCGGAATGAGGTACCCCAATCATTCCCATTGTGAAAGATGGGAACCTTAAAAATTGCAGGAAACTACAAAATAACAGGTAACAATTGTTTAAAGGTTGATAGGTATCCAGTGCCTAAAGTAGAGGATCTGTTAAGTACACTGAATGGTGCACAAACCTTTGTAAAACTTGATTTGTCTAGAGCCTACAATCAGATTAAATTAAGTGATGAGAGCAAACCATTATTAAATATCTCAACTCATAAGGGTATCTATGAATACCAAAGATTGGTATATGTGTGGCATCAGGACCCAGTTGGTTCAAGAGGGAGATGGAAAAGTTGTTACATGGCATAGAAGCTACCATTGTGTTCATAGACGATATTTTAATAAATGGCGAAACAACAGATGTGGTGATAAAAAAGAGCAAAACAGGTTCTAGAGAAACTGCAAGAGAGTGGTTTAACACTTCAGGAAAACAAATGTGAGTTTTTAAAGCCAGAAGTAAGATTCCTTGGTTATGTTCTAGATAAGGAGGGTTTTCATGTGGATACAGATAAGGTAGAAGCAATCGCAAAAGCACCACAGACACAAAATGTAGAACAGTACCAAAACAACCCACCCAAGGCAGAATTGAGTGCATGGTCTTGGCCATCCGGGCCTAATAGAAGACTGCACTCTGATTTTTGTGGTCCCATACAGGGTAAAATGTTTCTAGTGATAATGGATGCTCATTCCAAGTGGGTAGAGGTTTTCGAAATGACCAGTATAACATCATCCAAAACAGTAATTGCATTCAGGCAGTATTTTTGCAATTTGGGGTTACCGGTGCTACTTGTAACAGACAATGGGCCTAGCTTTACTTCTGCAGAATTTGGGAATTTCTTAGGAAAAATGGGGTACACCACATTACTACAGCATTGTACATGCCGCAATCGAATGGCGCAGCTGAAAACAGTGTTAAGACAGTCAAAATGAGTCTTAAGAAGCACATGTTTAATGGTAGAAGCACCACACGGGCTCTGCAGTCATTTCTGTTTATGTATCGAGTGACACCCCATGTTACAACCGGCGTATCTTCTGCAGAATTACAGATTGGGCGTAAACTAAGAACGAGATTTGACTTGGTCAGACGCAATCCGGACGACAGGCAGGAAAAAATAAATGAGTCACGTCCCCAAGGTTCTTCAGGTAGCCACAAAAGCAACCGTGTTATTGGTCAGAACGTTTATGTGAAATATAGTGCATCTAGGACAATTACATGGATTGTGGCAACAATCAATAAAAAATTGGAAAATGTGATGTTTTTAGTGAACGTTGATGACAACACAGTACTTAGGAGGCATGTAAATCAGACAGTACCTGCTTATCAGACCAAGCCACCAAGGCCTCAACAGCACCTCCGGTCAAACACGCCTATGCCTAAGGTGGATGACGATAATGAATTTGTGTTAGATCTATGTAGAAATAACTGTGGAGGGAAGGAAGCAGATAGTGAGGGACTAAATGACAGTGAAAGTGAGGAGGAGTTTCGAGGGTTCGAGGCTAGGGAGACTCAGGCCCCAAAGGTAACAAAACAGAGTGAAAGACCAAGAAAGTCGTACCGATCAACTAAACCTAGGAAAATCTTCGATGTGTAACAAAAATGTGTGTAACATAAGATAATGTAAATAACTGTTTAGATCACAAGATTCCAGAGTAATACTAATAAATGTGGATGAAATTAGATCATAAGATACCAGAGTAATACCAATAAATGTGGATAAATTTAGATCGTAAGATACCAGAGTAATTCCAATAAATATGGGTAAATTTAAAATTGTGTAAATGTGTTGGAACATGTGTGCATACAATTAGGGAGGAAGAGTGTTGTATATGTAATGAATAGAGGTTGGCAAGCATGCGAGGGAATAGAGAAAAACAGATGAAGATGGCGATCAGAGACAACAGAAGGTGAACAGGAGAATGTGTGTTTATGTCGTGGAGGTATTAGTCTATGGAGTGGCATCTGCCGATCATTTCAGTGGTAATCGTGTGAAGCCGATCATTTTCGAACTGCGCGTGTGCAGGACGTTATTTTTCGTGAGTCGCCATATTTTGGGTGGCAAAACAATAGCAGAAAGCAATGTAATTATGTAATTTTTTTTGCAAAAATTCGCGCAAATTCTCTATTTGAATAGTACACAACAGTTTACAATTGCTTCAGAAATAAAAAAACCGAATTAGCTCTCGCAGTGTGTATGTACTTTATAAACTTGATCAATCTAAATAAAAGTTTCTTACCTGTACAAAGATAATCCTCCGCAACGATCGAATCTGTTTGTAAGGCCAAGAACTGCACAAACTTTCACCATAATGTGTAGTTAACAAAACACTAAAACATTTTCATTCAGCTCAATGCTATATTTACATATTTTTGCCACCACTAGCTCTATCCTTGTCTTTAAACGTCGTCTGTTGGCTGGCTTCAAATTTGTTTAACGGCTTCCACTCCATAAACTAATACCTCCATGGTTTATCTGTTAGAATGTTAAATATATCAAGGTATGTAAATATGTATGAGTTAAGTAAAATAAAGGTATGTGAAAAACATAACAGACAACTCAAATGAACCAGAAAATTAAATTTTGTGGGGAAAAATATGGTACTATCCTAGTTGAAGCAACAGCTAAACAGACTTAAAGACAAAATTATTTTCTTTTAAATCTTTGTTATTTGCTTCTTAAATTTTTAAAAAATATTTTGACATTAATTAGGCCTTACTATTAACGTTAAGAACACATCGAAGCAAAAACAAAATTTAAAAATTTACGACCCCCCCCCCTTCTCCACCCATTTAAGTTGATAGTCGTAATCTTCCGATAAGTGTAAGACCGACGTTGGCCCATAACGATGCATGATTATTTTTAATAAATTTGTAGGATTATTACAGAAACTTGCATTAATCATAACTGGGAGACCCAGTTCCCACTGGCCAGTATCTATAAATATTTCCTGCAGCTACTAACATTTTAACTCTCATTATTTATTCAATACTATAGTTCATTTATAGCGTCAACTGTTCTACGCAATTCTTAATAAATCCTTACATAAATTCTTGCTGTCCGCAATAGCCTACTTCCCCAAGAAAAAAGTAGGTTATGAGACCACCTTCCTGTCTGACTGTGTGTCCGTGCGTGTGTGTGTCCCTAAAAACCTTTGAATCAGTGGACCAAATTTCATCTAACTTTGTAGCCTAAATATATAGCACTATGTAATCCGTCTCGACTATAATGTATATTACGTTTACGCCCTTATCAGATTTTCAAAATAGTGGCCATTTTTTAACATTTTTAGATCGTGCTAGATATCTAAGAAACCATACAATAGATTACCCCCAAACTTGGTATACATATACTACATACAAACAAGACATGACTTTTGTGTATTTTAGTCAGGTTTTTCTCATATTTTCAAAATGGCGGCCATTTTCTATTTTTAGCACAGTATCACATATCTTATGAAATATTTTTCAGAATTTCACCAAACATGGTACACATATACTACATAAAAAACCTGACTTGAATATTGAATTCATATTTAATCCTGTGAACATATTTTCTAAATGGCTACTAATACATATCTTAGGAAATAAATTTCACAGTTTCACCAAACTTAGTTCACATATAGAATACCAAACACAAATTTGAATAGACTTTTGTGCATTTCGAACATCCAGAGTAGATATTTAAAAAAACAGCCATATTTATACTTTTAGCATTGTATTATATATCCTAGCAAAAACTATTACAGAATTTCACAAAACTTGTTACATAAACAATACATACAATGCTGACTTGAATAGTGTGTATTTTGTTCACAATGTGTTCGTATTTTTAAAATGGCGGCGATATTTGCATTGACCTCACACAACATGTATACATTGCAGGTGTTTGAGGGTAAAAGTAGGATCAGCCGGACTGTGTAGAGAAGATAGTGGTGGTGCCTGGAGACTGCACTGTTCCTCGCCTGGGTCTCAGTCACTCTGTCTACCTTGACCTCACACAACATGTATACATTGCAGGTGTTTGAGGGTAAAAGTAGGATCAGCCGGACTGTGT
>PNEQ01023008.1:0-44598 GCA_003012365.1 Medauroidea extradentata
GATAGCATGTTATCCATGGTAGTCTTCTTGTTGATTTTGAAAAACAAGAAATTGAAAATGAACAGAAAATAGCGAGTTTTATTTAATTGATTTCTAGAATAAGTTGTAAAGGGATTCTAGCTTACAATATATATTATTTAATTATACAAGAGAAGTTATAAGAAGGAAATGATTGGTAATCGTTTTCCGTTCTTAACAGAACGTGTGATGGAACTGCCAGTCAAACAAAGCAGAAATAACGAAAGTAATTTCCAACTTGCATGTAGTCGTGTATGTTCGTGTGTCTTCGGCCACTTAAGCATTTACTTCGTCAAGCCGGAAGTAGCACATATCCAAACTTGTCGACTTCATGAAACTATCCTCTCGACAACGACTATGCAACTGGAATTGGGAAAACATTTTCTTAAGAAACAAGACCGTCTTGACGAAGTTCTCGCTCAAGTTGAGACTATGAATCCCACTCTTTGTAGTATTTATTTATCTATCACACACTCTTAAGCCAAGCCGTCACCGAGGCAAGTTGCCACAGGAACACGTCCAATTGAAAAAGTAAAGCAAGCTAATTTAGAATGAACAGACTGCACATATGGTCTTAACCTTCTTTTAATCTCTCTTCTGGACATTTAACATTAAAATTTATCTATTTTAATTCTTTACCACCACTGCAGTAAGCCGTTTGGGCATCAGGGGAAAGTTCGTCCCCATCTTCATAGAGTAATCTTTGTGCACAAACTTGAACCTGAACTTAACTATGTCGCCTCAGGTCATAAACCTTATTGTGGAAAGATATGGCAAAAGTGCAGTTTGCTTATCAATTTCCAGCAATGCCATATTCTCTGTTTATTGAAACCTAATTGATTGAAATAACTGCATCCATGTAACACATTCTGGAGCCAACTTTATTATTAACAGCAATTCAAGACCACTTCCATTGAAATCCCTCATGTACTGAAATTGTCAGTCCCATGAGAAACAATGGATAGAGAATCCACTGTAAATTGACTAAATTTGAATCAATCTTTGTTTTGAAACACAAGAGTTTTTTTTTTTTTTTTTCCAATTGACTTTACCTATTACCCTGTGCATGAATAGCTATTATGTCTATCACTGTGGAGAAACGCAAGTGTTACAAGCTACTTTTGTATGCAGATAACTATATATACAGCAACTAAACATTTTAAACTATATAAGACAAACTGTTGCATACATAATAATGCTGTCAAACATTCATACTTTACTTAAACTGTGAAAACTGTTATAATATTAGAGGAATTTATTTTTGTACATTCCCAGTATTTTCATTCTTAAAAAAGTTACCACCAGCAGTCTGAAAAAATATGAGAACCTTCAATTTAATAGCCATCATAAGCAACAACAATTGAAATAATTAAAAAATCATAATAAAGTGAGTCCAATAATAATATCCAATTAATAATGCATACAATTTCATTCATAAGAAATTACAATTTGTTACAAGAGACATTGTTAAGTGTCTAATACAAGGTCTTGCAGCCATAACTAAATATTTTAAACCAGTTTGCCCATTAAATTTACAGTAATTTTGCACTGGTTTATAAACTTCATCGTTATTAGATTATATTACAAATTTTTTCTGACATTAAATTTTTTCAGCTTTCTTTTAACATCAATATTTTGTTCATAAGAAGTTATGATTTGGCTAGAAAAAATTTGTTAATTGTAAGTGTTTCAGTTAATAATCCACGTATGTGTACCACTCCCAACTATTTCTGTACAGAATCAGCATTCTTCTGGTGTTTTATTAAGATAACTTTTGAAATAAAAATTCTTCCACAGATAAAGCAGTTTTGTATGGGCTCTCACCAGTGCGGTTGCGGATGTGCAACACAAAGTTTGATGACTGAACGACTTTCCACACTGGACGCAACTGTACGGCTTCTCTCCCGTGTGGATTCTCTGGTGCAACTTCAAGTATTTCATGGAGACAAATGTTCTATTGCATGTGTTGCAAGTCACAGAGTTTTCTCCCCTGTGGCACTTCTGATGAATCTTCAAACTGTAAACAGACGTAAAGGCCTTGTCACATTGATCGCACAAGTGCCGGAACTTATCCTTGCGGTGGACATGCAACTTGTGCCTCGACACCAACAGCTTCAGCTTGAACTTCTACCCGCAGACGTCACACTCAAACGAGGGCTTGTCTTCGAATAACTCTGCTGTGCTGCTTTGACGAGTGTATCTGCATGCTAGCGTATGATTTTCAAGACTTGGAACACAGGTTTCTCTGTAATGTGCTGAAACTAATGCATTTTCAACTTTTATCTGAAGTAGAAACTTGGCCACAGATGTCACACTTAAATCTAGCTTCACCAGAATGTCCTACTTTATGATTTTGCAAGGCAGACTGATGGATGGCAGTATAGCCACAAATATCGCAAATAAATTATGTAGATTTTTTGTGAAATCTTGATACGTGTATATCCAACAGAGAAGAATATTAAAATATTTTATTACACACCTTGCATTTGTGCATAATCTTTACACCATGCGACTTTTTCATGTGTGAGAAAAGAAACGGCTTCTTATGAAAAGTACAGGGACATACACTGCATTAAAAATAACTATTGAAAAGACTTAGATTTAAATCATCTGCGAAAACAAATTTTTTAGGATTAGGATTTTCTGAAGTGTAATTTCTTTTAGTTTCTGTAGTGTCTGGACCAAATTCTTTAGTCAGTTCATGTGGATCTGGGATATCACTTGCCTCAAGTTTTAAATGAGAATACTGATTCAAAATAGGTTTATTAAGATGCAGGTCATCCTTTTCACCTAACTTTGTACCAGCAGACTTGGGAAACAGTGTCTCACATTGTTGTTGATCTGTAGTTTTTCCCAAGTTTCCATCAACTTGTGCTTTTATACTCAGGTTTGCAGCACACGTGTTTGAAACAGTAGATTTATTTAACTGTGGGCCTACATTGAAATTGTTTCTTTAATACAACTTCTCCTCACAATCAGAGGAGGTGGACCAATTAGAAATTTTGAATTAACCTTATTTATGAAAGATGGAACATTTGGAAAATAAACTCCAGATGGAAATTTGTGAAAATTTACTTGTGTTACCGGTGATAAAATCAGTGGCACTGGCTGTGGAAGTTGAAACACCAATAGCCTGTAAAAAAAAGTAACTTTCTTTAAAATGATCTGTAAAGTTGGAAAGTTAAAACATTTCTAATAAATTAAAACATAATGAGATACTGCTGGGTAGGGGTGAACATCATTCCTCCTGATATACAAAATGGACTTACAGGGCACACTGGACTTTTATTCAGGTGTAGGGATTTCAACAACTACCAAAAGATTCACAAAGAAATTATTTTTCTAACTGAATAACATTTCAGCACCATTCATCATGTTATGCTCATTTATTTCATTGGTCTGAAATTTTACCTCCAATAGCAATGACATTACAGAGTATTTAATATATAGGACTCTACAGTCAACTCCACATGCTATAGCATGGGTGGCATATATATTAGGTAGGAAGATGCTCACACAACCCATCTTACCTCGCCAACACTGCAGTATGACTCATCAAAATGTGTCTCAACTGTGCTTTTATTAGCGTGCAAGCCCAAGTGTCAGGATATGGCTTAATGCCAGAGGCAGTACATCAGTATCAAAGCACTATCCATAGTTCTATGATTAACTGTCTATAATGGTTATGGTAATATAAATATGTTAAATTATTTTGGATTAGTATAATATAAAAGATGCATAAAGGCTAGTCTACAATTGACTTGGTTTACATACCGCAACAAATTTGGTATAGAAAAAAAGTGGCGCAAAAATGTCTGTTGTCTACGTGTAGATGGGTGTACCTTAAGCTGATCAATCAGAGCAAAGTAAATAAATGGGATTTAATATGAAATTGCACGGAAAATTTTGGCAACCTTGTTTGTTTTGATTTTGGACAGACGTTCATATTTTATACCAAAGCAGATTGCATCATTCTCATCATCTTTATATTGACAACAACTCTACCGCTGCAATTATATAAAGAAATCTAAATCTTTAACATTCTTGTTTGAAATACTATAAATAACCTTTTGTGGCGGAAACTGGATGGCCAGGTGAATTATTTTGTTTATATAAAAATTGGAAACAACACACTTATTCATGTCTACGCAGCTAGTCAATTGCTGCATTTTTAAATGTGTACAATGCCTGGTTTGACAGCAGTGGATTCCGATGATGCTTCTCATTTTCATTGGTCTAAGAGAAAAACTTGGCGAAAAAGATGAAACATGACCATCTTCAGTGCCATGCAAGCCAAACTATGGATTCTACATGCAGGTTGGAAATGTTCACATTTACCTGTACGAATTTTCCGTATGCTATGCAAGTTATGTATGCCCAGTCAATAGTAGATCAGCCTTGATGAAATGCAATCCTCACTGCATCTATCAGAATGTGGTTGTCAATAACTGCTCTACACATTATGAAATCTTGAAAATTAACAAATAATAAAAGTAACATGGCTAGTGTAGCAAGTAAAACACTATAAATTTATGCTGAACAGCAAACATTCTTACTGTTCCAAAATGATGAAGAACCAGTTAACTTACCACATATTTTCTTACCTACTACTGTGTGCTAATAGATATGATCTTAGTTGAAAGGGGGCACAAAAGCCATAACCAGTAATAATGTCCTTAAAGTCCACACAAGATTCTTGTTGAGTGGTGTCACAGAATATCAGCTTACTTTTGCTTTAGTCAGGTGTTCTTAAGGGATGAAGTCCTTAATTTTAATACAAATAAAATTTAACACACTAATTTTTTATTGTGTCTTAATTTTAAATTAAATAAAATTAACACACTAATTTTCTATTCTGTCTTTTAAGTAACTAAATTTACACAAACAGTATCTTGATATGCAGAGAAAACATTTGAGTAACTGAGAAACTATCCCAGTTTCTATAGCAGTCCTATTATTTATACTCACATCTTCTCATGTTTCTAATGAACCCCAGCTTATGCCGTGTTCATAGTTTCTCTATAAACATTCCCTTAAACTGCAGTACACCTTCCACTGAATATCTTTCATCAGGCAGCACTTGCTGATCTTTTTGTGCAAGCCACATCCATCCCTCACCAAATTCTTCATCTTACAACTCGCTGTTCAAGAAGGTACTGCCTTTATGTAGCTTCAAAGCTATTCCTGGAAGGCTCCATCAACAAACATACATCAACAAAGTTTGTTCAAGTAGAATATTTTGGAGGAGACCACTTCCCATTCTTACATAGTAACGTATAATTTCACACTTCTTTGATGCTGCCATGCATTACTTGTGCAGACAGTCTTGCTAGCACGTAAAAGAAATACACGACAATGGCACAAAATAGTCAAGAATTTCAGAAAGGAATGCCACCTAGTATAATGTCACAGGCCTCTGCATGGAATTAGCAACAGGCAAGGTCAGCAAATGATGGCAGATTGTGGAGAATTTCAGTCACTGACAATGTTGACTTGATGACAGTTTTAATTAAAATGATAAATTGTACCTATTATTATCTGTGAAAAAGAGTGATTGCATCAGTCTAAACATAGGCAACACAGACAAATTTGGGTTCAAATTATAACCTTTTATGACTCGGCATGTCAATACGCATGTACTATATGTATGCATGACCACGAAAACTGCATTTTGTGTTAAGCTATTACTGGCTTCTGGTAAGCATAAAATTAACAAATGTTAGTTTTAATCACTAACTGAATACAGTAATGTATAAGAATTAAAAATTTATAATCTACAACTTTAACAAAATTGTAAAGTTAACCTCTTTTTAATGATTAATTTTATTTATTACAGATTTTATTGGCAATCCCAAGTCTGAAACTATCACAGACTTTATATATTTTTACCTTTCTCTCTCTTGCTCTTATCATATAAAAAAATATACATTTTTCCCCCTCCCCAACACTTCCAGCACTAACACATTTTCTTTCTATATTTTGAATAACGTACAACATAAAAAATTCTGATGTTTGAATATAAATTTACAAATTTCCTTTTATTTCAGAACTCATGTTCATTAACTTTATTTGTTTTCAACATAACACAAAATGTAACACCTTCAGTTTTAACAATCCCACATTCAACTGAAATGTATACCCTATAAAAACCACCAATAAATTAATACAAATTATAGGTGAGGTAAATTACATCTTTAGAGCAGAAATGTCTATGAAAAAAAAAAAAAAATCTCCAACATAAAATGTCACAATATATTGGGATTACATTTTAAGGTGATAATGCACACAAATGTGTCTGATTTACGATTACCGAGACAAGAAAAATCTCCCAAAAATGCTGAAAATACAATTATAAATAAATACCATATTAACTTTTACTAAAAACTCAGGGCATGTTATAGTGAATTTTTATTCCAGTTCGTAATGACATTGCCATTTTTTAATACGATGCTCTTTAGTTAAAATTATATGTAACTTACTATAATAATTATTAGTAAATGTAAAGCATTGTTACCCGAGCTGGCCAATCAGATCTCAGGGGCATATCCGTTTCCCAGTTCTTGCAGACTAGAAATTAATGTGTAAATTTTAACTTTAAATATTTTTAATAAGTTATTGTTAATGAAAAGATTGCAGTCTATGTGCATGTCTCAATACATAAATTTTATACAAAAAAGAAAATAAATGGTTCCTGTTGATGTCTGGCTTATTAGGGTGTGTGGATGGGTCATGAGCAGATATTGGCTGGAGCGAGAGCCTTTGGTGAGGAGAGGGCAGGAGCTCGAGTAGCTGCGTTTTCATCATCACGGATTTCTGCCTACCCCAACCACCAACATTTTCAAAAAGGAATGTGGCAGACGTTGCCAAAGGCTGGAGGGTTTTAGCAAGCAGTTCCGTTTTCCCAGCTCTTGCATTCTGCTGTAGCTCTTAACTTCGTGTCATCCTCACCAGTTGTCAAGACCTCAGTGTTAAAGAGAGGAGAACATTTTTTTATTGTCTCTCTTATCACTATTTGCCAACAAAATCAGGGAATAAAGGGAGTTTCTTTACTCAAAATGTTAAATTTCCTAGTCTGTACAAATACTGTCAGACTAAAACCATAGCTGTTTATAACATTGCAAAACGAAATACCTTAAGCTTACTTAATTTGGATGAACACCAAAATATAAAAATATTAACACAGGTGAAGCAATAACAGAGACATTGATCAAAACCAAAAAATGTTAGAAACTTTGCATCATTAAAGCACTTAACAAAACATGCTAGAAACAATTAATAAAACCTGGATTAACAACATAAAAGTTAAAATATCTCACATCTTACAAACACAATCTAAGGAAATAATTATATAAAAAGTAGCTTACTTTTTAAAAATGGTCTTTCATGTTTGATGTAACTGTATTATAGGCCTATTGAGAACTAACAAGTACAAAAAAATATGTTGTCACTTTAAAACAAATATTTGTAGAACATTGTGTGTTAATTTTTACCTGTAATAAAGGTAAGACTGAATTCGAATGATAAATTTTGTACGGCAAGTTTTAAATAAGGTAGGGTGTACAGGTAACAGTTTGACCGACAAAGAGCATAGTAAGTTGTCAATGTACCTCCTTGGGCCCTAACCCAAATCCTGACGCATGAACACGATGATAGGCAAGGTGACATTCTTTGTTTTAAACTGAAGTGTTTAATTATTTACTAAACAGGGATCAGGTGTTGTGGAAATACTTTGGGTTAAAGACAGAGGTGACCACCTAGGTTAGCGAGGTTAAGAGTAGTAGATTTAATTTAAGTTTAAATTAGTGGCCAATATGCGATGCTGGCGCTGCCCGCACCAACTTCGTGCGACCAACACGTGCATCACTCGCCCCAGTAGTGCTTCAGTGCTCAATGTGGTCGGTGGTGTTTCATGCAAGGGAGCCTCCTGTTTGGTACAACTGATGATAGTCATTTCTGTTTACTGTAATTATTCTGGAACATTTTTATTTATACATTACTTCCCTCGCACATGCCGTCACGTAATTAGCAGCGAGTTATTACACTTGTATGATCCGTCTTCAATTTTACATTTGGCTGCCAGTTAAGGCAATTGGCTCGTAGTCCACGTGTTCGTGGGTTACTCCATTTAAAAACTGTCCAGACAAATTAAATAGTTGCGGTTTATTTTAAAACACTGGGTAGTGCTGAAGGAAGTTAAGCGCGGCCATGACTGTGTTACAATGTGCATGTATTGTGTCGTGACCAAGTTTGTAAAAGTGTGAAATGTATCGTGCGTTTTCTTTTATTTCATGAGAGCGAGGGTGTGTAGGGTAGTGTGCGAGACACATGCTCCTGATTGAAACAGGGAGCGGAAGACGGTAAATCGACACCGTCCTGGGAGGCCACGTGGGCTTTAAGACGCCCTGACATTCACGCTCTCGCCTCAGCCGGACACGTAGCTGAGTGGTGCCCATCAACATCATCTTCCAAAAAAAAAAAAAAAAAAAAAAACTCCCCTTCAGGACAGCAAGGTGTCAGAGAAACGACCACGTGAAAATGGATGTGCAGAATAAATTGTAATAAAGCTATCAAAAACTTCAGGAGATAACTATAGCAAAATCATTAGGATATGTCTTACAGGATAAGAAGACCCATTTCGGATGACATTAAATGGGTACTAATCACACCCTTTATAATAAAATAGGGTATGGGGGGGTTGCTATTGTATGGCATTTTTTAACAGCAATGTTGTAATTGTGGTTTAATGTCTGTTTACGAAAGAATATGTGTTTAACAAAAAAGTTGTCCCCGCAAAACACCCTCTGACCAATCTTTCCCCCAAAAATAGTGACCAAAGTATCTGAGGGTAGATAAGAAGTGGCGTTACTCAATGCTTACACATTATGCAACTAATCTACCAGAGAGGCAGTAGCAGTCAAGCACCTACATCATTTATCACCAGCCAAGGCAATCCAGGTTTGATATCTGGCAAAATCACACCCAGATTTTCGAATGTAGCAATTGAGCCTGATGATGCTGCAGGTCAACAGGTGTGCTCGGGTATCTCCCGTTTCCCCCACCTCTACATTCGGGCATTGCTTTATACGCACTTCGTTAACCCCCCTCCCCTTTAGGACTTACAAGACGATGACTGTTCAGTCACCATAATCTCTTCACTACATTGCTACCACACACGTAAGTGGAGTCCAGCGAGATAAGTAAGAAGAATGCTGGAATTGTGTGTACTTCCATTTAATTCATGCATGTAACACCTACAAGAAAGGCTCAAAGCACCAGCCTCCATTTTCCACACACTGTTTTTGGTGAACACATCTTAAATACACATTGCGTGTCGGAAATATTGCCAGCCGCTGTGGCGATCTTTCTCGAAAATATCTTCATTTTTCAGTTGGGTCTCACACATGTAGCTACGCATCAGTCCCCCAAAAGAAGAAGTCCAACGAGTTAAGGTTTTGAGTGAATGTGCAGGCTATGCAATGGGTTCACTACTGCCAATCCATTGGTCACAGAATGTGTTGTTCAGGTACGTGCAGACAATATGTGCATGATTGGCTGGGGCACTGTCATGCTGTAACCATATATGTTGCCTTGCATGCAATGGTTCATCTTTTAATAATTCTGGCAGTTTCCTGTAGGAATACAGGTGGAGTGGAAGTAGGTAGAGTCCCACTAACACATTACCAATGATACCAGCCTACACAGGAATGTCCGTTGCAAAACCAGGTGATTCCTGCAGCTGGTGAAGGAGCCATTCTGCAAATTAGAGTTGCTTAGGAAAGTTGGCCAGTGCTGTGCACCTTCTGCAAATGGTATGGATGAAGCATATGTTTGTGCAATACCAGTACAATGGTAAACTGACTGACGTTCATTCAGCCTGTTGGCAACAGTGTGCATATTGATGGTTGGATTGTTTTCAATCATGTGAAGCACTTGTTATTCGATACGTACTGTTAGTACATGGCGTAGACACACAGCAGTCAGTCTCTTGTCACATCCATGTGAAACGGCAGTGCAGTACAGTAAATATTATGTGATGAGGCTGCCTTACGTTAGGATGTGCACTCTGTACAAGCGTAGTGTTGCCCCTGCAATTTTCCCCCACTTCACCATACACAAGATGCATGTCAACGAGTTCAAGCGAATACCGTTCTATAGTTACGCACAGCACAAGCTAAACCTTCAGGAACACTGACACAAATGGCAATTTTTAGTGCTGTTTGAAAATGTGCTAAAAATGTCACATACA
The DNA here is from genome assembly GCA_003012365.1 of Medauroidea extradentata. Lineage (NCBI taxonomy): Eukaryota > Metazoa > Arthropoda > Insecta > Phasmatodea > Phasmatidae > Medauroidea > Medauroidea extradentata. The sequence goes on from PNEQ01023008.1 coordinate 10,265, forward strand.
TCACATTTAACTCCACAGCACTGTATTATGAGAGTAAGAGGAATGCTGCACAAGTTGTACACTCGTAATGGCATTGGCTTATGCCACTGACACTCCCTCCTCATCTTTTCGCCCACACTAACGGTTGTAAATTTTGAAACACATTTTGCCAGAGGGTGTTTTACTTACGCAACAAAAGGGAAGATTCCTCATAAATTTAGGTTTGAAAAGTAAGCTGAACGAAGTTAGCATGTGTCCAAAAAGTGAACATATCAAGCGAATAGCTTACAGACTGGTGATTGAGCGTCCTGGTAGCGCGAGTTGGGAAAATACTATACGTACCATATAAATTTCTTTTCTCCCAATAATTGCTATGTTTCTCGTAAATGGCCCCTGAAAGTAGCAGCCTGTCATGCTGCCATCTCTGGGCGAGTTTCGCAAGAACCCACCAACCCCTTGAATTATCGGCCAATCACGGGTGTTTTGAACTCGTCTATTGGCTAATGACGTTGCCACAGCCAGTGGAACAGCCCCCAAAACACTACCGCTGCTGAGATTTCGATGCAAACTGTGAGCTATTGACTGGAAATTTTAACTAAAAAGAACTTATTTATTTTATGGTAATCGTGTCATATTGTTCACAAAACATAGAAATAATCATTACATCCATGAAATGAATTTTTGTCATTAATAGCAGACTATTAGGTCTCTTCTTGTAGCTTAACCACATAGTCCATCTTGATTAGTCAGACGGGACTATAGTTAAGATTTATTAAGATTAAATTGCATATTACTGCTGCACAAAGGAACTACTACATACATTTTTACACTCTTCAAAGTTCCAGCCATACCTGTTTTTACCGCATAAACTACTTTATTTAGTACAATTTCACGACCAGAACATATGTTGCTGTAGTTTGTGTGTTACGTACAATAAAAAGGACAGTATGGTGACGTCATAGGGACATCCACATGGCGGTTCACGTTTTTACAGTGCAAAAAAAACTGCTCTTTTTATTTATGTTTCTCTAGACTCATACTGACGCAAAGAAACAAAGAAAGTATGGTATGGTTTTTCATTAAATTAAATGTACTTTCAAATAAAAATATGATTAAAAAAATGGGAATCTTCCCTACTGTTACTGGGGGCCAAACACACATAGCCTATATGAGAAGCACTAAATGTGGCCCCTTGACTGTTGCAGCTCCTGTGGTAGCAGTGCCAGGCTAGTTGCGTAACCACACAGGCACAGAGTAATACCACTCGTATCTACCCACAGATACTTTGGTCACTGTTTTTGGGGAAAAGGTTGGCCAGGAGAAGCTTTACTAAGGTGAATATTTTATTTTGTTTAACAAACGTTCTTTCATAAACAATCATCAAATCACAATAAACAAAAAGGTTATGAAAATGCCATACAATTGCAATCCCATATAACTTTTTTTACAAAGGGGATTGATTACAAATTCTGTGTTGTCAAGAAATCAGTCCTCTTATCTTCCAAGTCATATCATTATTCTATTTGCTACATCTCTGGCAGTTTTCGATATTTAGCACTGTGTGTCCATTTTCATATGGTCGTTATTTCTTATTATGCTCTTTCAGACAAACTGTTATGTGTACACTCTACCTTATTTTTCGTAAGGTCTTCCACCATAAAGTTTGTCGGTAGAATTCAGACTCAGCCTGTGTGAATTTTTTAAACAATTTTTTTTTATTTGTTTATTATCAGTATGACACAACCTGGCAAATATAAGAACTTTATTTGTATACTTTCAAATATTATATAATTTATAGTTGCTTCTCCCTTAAAAATGATCTATGTTGTTGCATCTGTAAACACTTTAACTCGTAAAACTGGACATCGTAATTGTGTGTAAACCTGTTTTGTCTCAAGAAACCATTATAAATAAAAATACATAAAATTAAATAAAAAATAATTAAACATAACACCACTGGCTATTTATTTTTAGCCCCTTTGCATGGCACACACTAAATTGAAACATAAATAATTAATTACAAAATTTTACAAAAATTCAAACTTCCTTGGATTCAACAATAAATGATAGCAAAGTTCGTATATTGTCCCACCTTGTTATCTTCATAATTACATTCTCTCAATCAATTTAATTTCACAGCACCAAACCTTGGTCACAAACATTATTTAAAAAAAATATATAATCTTCAAAATATTAATCTGGACGAGGTTCTAGTTCAGACCACCGTTTCACAGCGTGAAAGGACTTAAGGTGCTGATTGAGGAAAGACCTTGACACAAAGCGTCGTTCGCAGATGGAACACTCATACGGCCGTTCCCCAGTGTGGTAGCGCATGTGGATCACTATAGAGGAGAACTGAGTGAACGACTTGCCACAGTGGTCGCATGTGTACGGTTTTTCACCGGTGTGAGTTCTCGTGTGAATGCTCAGGTATGTCAAGGAAGCAAATGCCTTGCCACACACATCACACACCACTGACTTTTCACCTTTGTGTGATTTGTGGTGTTTTCTTAAACTGGAGGCAGAGGTGAAGGATTTCCCACACAGCTCACATAAGTTTGGGCACTTATCCTTAGGGTGACGACGCTTCTTGTGCCTTGTCAATACTTGCTGCAGTACAAACTTTTCTCCGCAGATATCGCACTCAAACAACGGCTGGCCTTCGTACAACTCAGGGTGACGACTCTTCATGTGTATTGCCAAAGTGCTGGAGGATTTCCACGACCGAGAGCATATCTTACAATCAAATGTGGTCGGCTTGGAATGGTGCTGCTGATGGTGATATTTCAGTTCACATTTATTGTAGAAGCCTTTGTCGCAAAGCTCACATTTAAATCTGTATTGCTGGAAGTGCCTCAGCTTATGAATTTTCAACGTAGTGCTGCATTTGCACTTGTAGTCGCATATCTCACACGTAAATTCTTTTTTATTTCCGTGACTTTTAACATGTATATTGAAATGGTGCCTATATTTAAATGTTTTATCACAAATATTACACGTGTGCTTTTTTTGTACACCACGGCATGTTTCCATGTGTTTCTCAATAGAAATTTTGGTTTTATATATAGTTTTACATAAATTACATGTGTACAAATGACTAACTCTTTTTACTCTTTTTTTCAAATGCTCCGTCTCTTTATGGTTACCATCCTGAGAAGTCCCTTGTTGTTCAATGCCTTGAGATGTAACAGAATACGAAACAGTTTCAGTTGCAAAATTACCTGAATTCGGCTTTTCAACAGGTTTGATCAAGTTGTGTCCTCCTGACAGGTGTAAATAATTTCTTCGATAAGTTGCTTTTACTTTACTTGATACTGATAATCCATGCTTATCTAACACAGACTTACTGCACTGATTTCCTTCACCTTGTAAATGTGTGTCCACCTGCTTCGCGACACACTGTGACATATCAGGTTGCGCCAATGTACCATGAAGTAACAGGTTTGAATGTGGAACACTTGTTTTAGTATTGGTATTTTGGTTCAGAGGAAATGAAAAATTACTGACTGGAGGTACTACAGGTCTCAATTTGACTGTTGCATTTGCAAAGTTTGACACAGGAGGTAAGTTTGCCTTATTAGTTAAGTTTACTACACCACCACCACTGGAATTATACACACGCAAAAACTGAATATCATTAAAAAATATTGATGGAACTGTTTGGTTCTTTGCAGTCTGAGTACTAGAGACCTGAGGTGGTTTAGCTGCAATTTGAATATTTTCTGGTATTCTAAACAGCACCAGCCTGAAAAAAAAAATAGAAACACCAATTACTACCTACTAGAAATACACTTCACAAATGTACCTATAAAAACAATTCATGGTGAATCAGTCACGTAACTAAACTATCCAACTGGAATCAACAATGTGTTGAAATGACACAGTCAATTCTTCACTTTAGCTGAAAGAAAAGCAGCAAATTCAGAAAACTCTAAGATAAAAAAAAAAAAAAATACAGGGAATGAAAGAGTTACAAAAATTATAGTGTAACAACACACTACATTCTCTACAAGAAAATATAGCGCAGCTGAATGGAAAGACGAGATTGACTTGACATTGAGGTTTTTAAAACCTGTGTGAAGGTGATGCAAGAGTAGTGCAGTGGCAGATTGTAAGAGCAAAGGAAAGGAAAAAGTTGAGCAATTATACCAAAAATTCAAGCAGCCAACAATAGCTGCCAAATTTCCCACATACAAAAAATTGGTAATGACACTACTGGACATCTAACAAGAATTGAAAGCAGAATGAAGTACATTGTATACCAATATACTTCAAAACAGCTTTAACATTATTCCTGCAGGCAAATTACCAACAATCAAATGTGCACTACACTATACTTTTATTTTCCAGAGTAAAATAGACAAAATAGCTAGCTGTTGTTTTGTCAGTGGTTTCCTTCATGTGAATTTACCACTGTATTCGACACACAAAATGATGTTCTCATGTAACACTTGTCTAGCCAAAGCATAGTTGGATGGTTACCTTAGAAGTTAAGTGGAGACATTGATAGACAGCGACTTAGTAAAAGTTTACAACCTCTAGGCAAGTTGTAGAAGATGCAAAATATGATCCCAACTGAGGGTACACTACCACAGTTCTAGAGTTGTATGTTATTTCAATTAAAAGACATGGTATATTTGCTGAAAATTGTTTCCCTAAGATAAGCCTCTAAACTCTTCTAGAATCAATAGTACCATTAAATGAGTAATCCGAAAACATACAGGAGCAAAATTCAAGCCAGTAATTTACATTTTGCAAACTGTTCATAACGGTCTCTACATTGAACATTTTGAAAAGAGTAAAACCAAAAATATTTTACTATACAGGATGGCCAAACCGAAATGCCCTAATTTGGGTGGCTGTTTAAAAACAGAAATATTTTGTTTGTTGCAAGTCTGATATGCTCGTTGGGTCTAAGAATTTACCAAATTACTGCCAGAATTTTGCATATCATAGTGTGGAGCTCTGTGGTGTTAGTGACAGCCCGCCATCGAAATGGTGTCTGTTCAAGAGAAGCTCCAAGTTGTTTTGTGGTATGCCGAGTTCAAGTCCATCATTAAGGTGCAACGGTAATTTCAACGTGTTAACAACAAAGCTGTGCCCGATGCCAAGAGGATAAAAACATGGCATACACAGTTTCTAAACACTGGAAGCGTAGAGAAAAGACATGGAGGAGGCTGGCGGGTCTCTGATGAACAGGTCGAAAATGTCCATGAAGCATTCCAACTAAGTCCACGGAAGTCAATTTGCCGAGCTTCACAAGAGCTTGAAATGCCACGTACGTACTCATTCAGAAAGCGGCTGCACCTGTATGCATACAAGGTGCAGATTATGCAGGCTCTGAAACCAGAGGACAAGACCTAACAATATGACTTTGCATGCGATAATGCTAGACAGATGTGACCAGGACCCTGCTTTCCTGTCACGCATCATGTTTTCCGACGAGACTACATTCCACATATCGGGAACTATCAATAAGCATAACGTTAACATTTGGGGGTCGGAGCACCCACACGCCACCGTGGAACATTTGCGAGACAGCCCAAAGGTAAACATTTGGCGTGGTCTCATGTGTGACATGATCATCAGACCATTTTTTATCACAGAGAAGAGAGTCACTGGGACGAAGTACCTGGACATGTTAGAGCAGTATGCCTTTCCCCAGGTTGAACACCTCCAACCAAATCTCTTGTTTCAACAAGATGGTGCCCCACTCCACTGGTTTTCTGTTGTGCGTCGTGCTCTTGACGCTACGTTCCCTGGGCGTTGGGTTGGACGAGATGGCCCCATTCAGTGGCATCCACGTTCCCCAGACGTAACGCCCCTGGATTTTTTTTGTGGGGCTACATGAAGGACAGAGTGTAGGCCACTACAGTACGGGACCTTTGGGATCTCCCTGCACAAATTGTGGCATCCATTGCTGCTGTCACTCCAGACATGTTGGCACGGACCTGGATGAAACTTGATTACCGGCTTAATATCCTCCGTGTCACTCAAGGAGCTCACGTGGAAGTGTGATTTTTTTTAAAGAAACTTGAGACCTCACACATCCTATGTAAGCTAACACAGTTCCCATACCTGTATTTTTGTCATTACGAACAGGTTGAAATTAGAACATTTCGGTTTGGACCCTCTGTATAATAAACGAGATAGCCTGCAAGGTCATCACAGATGCAGTTTGATTAACACACTAGATTTTGTTCCTAAGTATACATACCCTTGTAACAAGTCACTAAGTAAGACATATATATTATGAAACTGTATTGTTTATGTATATGACATTGTCATCAGGTAAGCAATGCATTACTTTCACACATACGCAATTGTCACTGTCACAGATTCATAATGCCCAGACAATGGGGGAAAAAAAAAGTATATATTTTAATTTAAAACATGAAAACCATGTGCATGTGCAGACTGCTTACAGAGTCATCAAATTCCATATCCAACAAAAGTCACATGTCTCAATTTAGCAGTATTTTCATATTCGATTGAAGTAGGAAGTCATAGTTAAAGAGTTAAACACAGAAACTATGTAAAATATTTTAACAAATTAACTTCCATATCACTTAACAATATCTTGTGTACCTGTTAAGAAAATTAATAACTAAAATTAACAGTGAAAAAATTCTGGTAATCAATTTTGTTACTTTTGAAACTAATTAACTTCAGCTTTTAAATGATAGAATTAATGATTAAAAGTAAAGGTAATTAATTGTTGGATATCTGTATGCCGATGTGTGCACTAGAAGATAAAATGAGGACTTTTACAAATACATCAAACAGCAAACAGTATTTCCACATGATACACATTTGTTGGTGCTTGCATTACCTGTATGAAGTGAGACGAGACATGTGCAACATCATAAGTGGCACCACTGTCTCATACTACAGCTTATTGATACTATCATATGGAGTAATATTCTTAGGTGAATGGCCATTCTGAATTTAACATAACAGAGTAATGTTAACGGTTACATAAAATATATAGTGCTTTGGTCTTGTGCAACTAGCCATGCTGAATGTAGGTATTAATGTTTGAATACTTTACATTGTTCTACAATATAGTAAGAACATGAGAACTGTTACGTATAAAGGTTGGCATGTGATGAGATGTGAACTAGGGTATTGTAAGGTTGGCAGTATGAAATAAAATACAATGGTAGTTACGAGTAGAGATTAATAAAGATGTTTTGAAAAGACTATATTGTTGTAATTATTCGTATTACTGAAAATATACAAGAAGAACGAAACATGGCACAGTCAGTAGGATCCGAAGGGTGAAGGCACATAAAAGAACTACACAACTGTGTTGGAATAGAGCTCAACAAGCAGAGTCCAATGAGCCTGACTGGCGATGTGGCACAAAAGTTAAAATATTTCAACTAGAGGCGGAGGTGCATTTCTTAGCAACGAAAACAGACTGCAAGCAAGTAAAAGTTCAAGTGACCAGACAGAATTTGATGGGACAGAAGCATTGAAAGTGTATAGTGCACCAAGTCGAGAAAATAACACAAAAGAAAAATGGTCAGCTGTAATTTTTAAGTAATGGAAAATCATTGCACGCCTCAGAAAAATGAAACAATGAAAATGAACATATTCTGCTTTTTCAGCATAAAACAAGCCAGCAGTGAGCCGTTTGACAAATTTTACACTGATTTAAAGTTATGAGAACCATGTGAATTTTCAAAACAGGAATAGGAGCTTATAAAGGCACAAGTGGTGTTGGGAATCGCATCTTCGCACGCAACACACAAAAAAAAAACTGCTGTGAGAAGATATGTCCTTGGATAAAGTTGTTGCCTACTGTAAATCGGTGGAAGTCGCTGAGATGAGTGTTAAGGTAATAGCTGAAGAACAGATGTCACAGGAGGTTCTTATACAAGAAAACAACAGCATTACAGTGGATCACACACGGGCAGCCATGGAATAGTGAAGATAATGTGTGTACAAGATGTCTAAGAAAACATGAAGTGCGCAACTGCACTGTGTATGGGAATATATGCAACAAGTATTTACGGTTCAATCATTTTGCAGCCGCATGCAGAAGCACGGCTAAAGGTTAACATAAGAAAAGACACTCGGGAAGGAACGCCAAGCGATAGTAAGATGTCTGCAGTCAACTATGGTGCAGAGAGCAGTAGTGAGTCTGATCACTTGGAGGTATTGTCAGTGCAACACTCTAACAGTAAGAGTATTGTCACAGTGTGGTACAAAAATGTGCTGGTTAAGGGCGTTAATGTTCAGTTTAAATCAGATTCAGGAGCTGTCACAAATATACTGCCATATAAAGTGTACAAGAAGCTGAGACCAGAGGTCCAACTGAGCAAAACAAAAGCGAAACAGACAAAATATTAGGTCTTGTAGAGTTTATGGTTGCAGTGTTCTCCCCAGGCCTATTTTGGCGGGCGCCCCACCCGGCTAGTTTTCTCTGCCACCCGGTCAAGAAACAGACATTCCCATCAACATCATCAAACTTATCCCACGATGCACCCAGCTCTAAATTTGTGCTGAGAACACTGGGTTGTACAAGATGAAGGAGTAACACCAATACTGAGGTTCAACACTTGTGTTGAATTAGGTCAAATACAGAGAACAGGAACACACAGCACAAAGGAGAAAAAAAAGACTGTGAAAGAAGTGGTGTTTTACTAAGTCTAAACCAGCATTCAAGGGAATTAGATGCTTTCCTGACGTGTATAAATTACAGTTAAAAGATGTTGCGGTTCCAGTAACCAATCCTAGCAGAAAGGTTCCTATTTTCAATTAAAAATTAATTGAAAGATACACTAGAGAGCTTGAAGAGCTAAAACATCATTAAATCGTGCTCAGAAGCTATGCAGTGGGTACACACCCTAGTGATAGAAACTTAATGGGTCGCTGTGGCTGTGTTAGGATCTCCAAGATCTAAATTTATATTCTTATGAGAGCCTAACAGGTAAAAGTAATATTTGTCAGTACTTGATTTGAAAGATGGTTCTTACTAAGCACCTCTTGACGAAGAGTCAAGCAAGCTATGTACATTTAACATACCATTTGGTTGTTATACGATTCCTAAGGCTACACTTTGACTCGCTAGTGCTCCAGAAATGTGTCAAAAACTCAATATCTATTACTTTGGTAATATACCAGGTGTGTTTGTGTACTTTGATATGTTAGTGTACGAAGAAAATAAATAATATGACATAATACTGGGAAGGTGTTAGTTAGGGGTATTAAACATAATAATAAGTTTAACCCAGATAAGTTTCAGTATTGTGTCCCTCAAGTTAAATACTTGGGTTCTGTAAAAAGCAAAGATGGTGTACAGACAGACCCTGACAAGGTAGAAGTAATACAGAGCTTGAAAGAACTCAAGAACAAAAATGAGTTGCAGTAGTTATTGAAGCAAATGAACTCAAAATGGACTGGGCAGCTGCTTATTGCAAGATAACACACAAATACATTTTGCTTTACATTCAATGACAGAAAGAGAGCAAGGCTATGCTCAAGAGGAAAAAAAAAATAGCTATAAGCTACTCATGTGAAAAGTTTCATTATTACATTTATGGGAACAGGGTAACAGTTTACACAGAACAGCCGTTGGTAACACTAATGAAAAAAGGCATGGTTCAAATTAAAAATGCAGGGCTGAACAGATTACATTAAAGTTACTAATGTATAACTTAAATGTACATTATCTGCTGGGAGCGAAAATGTATAGGATCAATATGAACAGTATGCAGAACACACTCAATAAGGATGAACATTTGAGCAAAGCATTACACTTTGTACAAAATGGGTGGCCTAGTAACATGAAGGGAGGAGGAGAGCTAAGGCATTATTACAACATGCAAAATGAGATTCGTGTTGAAAATGGGTTAGTGTACTTTAATGATAGGCTGATAGTTCCTGGCAGTCTTAGCGTGTTCTGTAATTACTTCATAACACCCATTAGGGATGTACTAAAACTACCAGGAAAGTCACTCTATATTTTTATTGGCCAGGCATCACAATGCAAATAGTGGATCTCATATTGTCATGCTATGTATGCCAAATGTTTAAGTAATAGGAATGTCAAAAATCCACTTATGTCCCATCCAGTTCCGGACTACCCCTTTCAAGTAGTATCAGCAGACAAAGTGGAACATGGGAGGAGATCATATTTGCTTGTGGTAGATTATTTATTGTGGTGATTTGAAGTAGAAAGACTGCCAACCACAACTAGTAGGTTTGATAGATATGCTGTCAGCAATATTCAGCAGACTGGGAATTTCAGAAAAAGTAATAACAGATAACATGCCATTTGGTAGCTATGAAAAGAACATGTTTACTAAACAGTGGGGATGCATTAAGTAGGGCATGTTCAAAAGCAGATGTCACTGATTGATGTTTCACTATTTGATGTGGTACATACGGTGAACATGTCAAATGACAAGATAGTCCTTTTTCAGCAGGAGACAGCAAATGATATGTTGCTAGCTGAATTGAACAAACTATACTTGAATGGTTGGCCAAGCTCAAAGAGCAAAATACCTGACATTGTGAAGTTCTGTTACAAATTTCACCATGACATTGTAGTTGAAGAGGACTTAGTGTTTTTAGGGGACAGAATAATCGTCCCTGCATCCCTGAAAGGCTTTGTATTAGACAACTTACAACAGCGGAAATTACCAACACTCAAGCCAGTCAGGTCATGAAGTCCAGTGAAGAAACCCAGACCTGCATCAATGTGGATGAAATGAAGCACAGAAAAAACACCCATGTTTCGACCAAGTCACCGAATGCACGAGTTACCATGGACATCGACTGCAAGTGGTATGGCTATCAACATCCGAGAGATGCAATGAAATGTCCAGCACGAGGGAAAGTGTGCTCTCATTGTGGTCACAGGAATCACTTTGCTAAAGTATGCAATTCACGTGGAAAGGAGAAGATGCAGCAACAGGTAACAGAGGTAAAAAGTGGCTTAGACCAGTGTCATGTTGGAGCTGAATATGAAGACTATTCTATTATTGCTGTGAAGTATCAAACACAGCAGTGAATACAAGACTTGCATCCAGAAGCTGGACAGAGACCTTTCTTGTAGATTAAGTTTTAAGAATAAAATTCAAACTTGACTCTGGTGCCTGTGTGAACATCCTACCGACTGCACCATGTAGTAACTCTTTACTTCTTCAAATCACATCACAAACCTCAGTACTCATACATACGTACGTACATACGTACGTACATACATACATACATAGCCAATCTACATGCCACCATTAGGCTTACTACCTTGTTGCCAACCTTAACCTAATACTTATCACTACATACACTAAACAAGATCTCCAGTTGTATCTGTTAAATTTTAGAACAACTTCCCTGAGTGATGTGGGAGTCAGTCTCCCCAGCTCAAATACTAATGAGCAGACAAATCAGCACACAGCTTACCCTCAGACAAGAGTTGTCGATGCCAACAATTAAAGATGTCCTCCGAGAACTTTATCCAGTGTAAAGGGACAGTAAACGGAAGTATGATTGCACATCTGGAAAGGAAATATAATTTAAAAAAGGGGACACTGTGCTGGTAATTGATCTCAAAACATTGTCGGAACAAGATAGTTGTGTAATGGGGACATACTCAACTCCTAGACAATACAAATTTTGGGATGAAGAAACTCATCAAAAGTTTAGATACAATGCCAGTTTTTCAAGAGTTTTATGGGACTTAGCATGGCTGACGAAAAGGAGGCACGAAGGATGCCAACAGAAATGTTGGCTTCTTGCGAAGCCTTCATGATGAAGTAGAGCAAGACAACAAGGCAGGCAGAAAGTCAGAAGAGAGGCAATTCAGAAAAGCACAATGGCATCATCTCATCAGGAGTGATTCACACTTTGGCAGAAGGGGGAGATGGCATGAGAAGCAAAAGGGCCGAATCATTTAATAAAGTGAGATGTTCCTCTGAAGGGTATTTGACAAGGGCTGGCAGGCAAATAGTACTACCACAAAACTGTAATAAGTGTATAAATCAAAAGCAAAATTTTAGTAAAGGAAAATACTGTACTTGGAGGTACGTAGTTGTTTAAAGTGATGGAAGCAGTGCCAACTTAAGTTTTAAGAGCCTTTTGTGTGTGCCAAAAGTAGGCTAAATACACCAACGCCTCTGTCTTTATGTATGGTATTCCTTTGTAATAAACTTATGAGTGTTACGTAATCCTTTATCATTCTTCAACTTTTAACCAGTTAATATGCTATTAATTTTAATCAGTTAATTTTTAACTTTAATCAGGTTAAATATTTGAGACATTAACTTTAATTAAAAATAAAATTTGTTCAAGACTGATTTGCTGGTGGAATAGTTGACACAACTTAAATGAAACACTAAATTCTCGTCACTCACTCAAGCATTGAAATCAATTCAAACAGTGGTGTAAATTTATTTTCCGATTTATATGTGTTTTCTCATTTAATTTTGATATTTTAAATCGTGGTTTAAGAGTTCTTAATATATATTATTTGCAAACTTTTAAATTTAAGGCAGTAAATGCTAAATTGCATCTTCAATACAACCACTTGCGAGAGGTGAATGTCGTACATTGGACATATTGTCTTGAGCCCTGATGCCTTTATTTTACTACTCTGCAAGTTAAAAATACTGTGTTAAGTTTTGATGTTTTAGTTAAGTGTGTAAGTGGCTATGTCCTAGCATTTTAAATGAAGCAAGTTATTTTAACCAGAATGTACATAATGGTTGGTTTCAGAGTTTTGCACCTATGTTAAGAAATCAAGTGCAAGAAATAAAGGTGAGAAAATACTTGCACTCTTTTTGATGTAAAATCATTTGTGTGTAGACTATTCAAAGTTTCAATGTTTTCATTTAAGGTAATTGGTGTTTAATGAATACGGGTAGTTCACATAATTTTATCTGCAAGGTGTGATTAGCTACCTGACAGCTACAAGCTAGAAACTCTGAGTCAATTATTTTTTAGTATCTAGGCGGGGTTTAGTAAACAATCCAGAAGGTTACATATGGGTGAATTACAACCAAGTTTAAACATTCTACTTACAAATATTGTTCAAGCTATACAATCTTACAACCTCTCTGTTGGTGTGTGAACATGGTTTCAAATTCTATTTTAAGAGTGAGTGGTAGAAAAATAAACACTGAAAACATCAATTGATTTTTACGCTATTTTCGAAGCAAATATGGATAAAATACTCAATGACAATCGTAAATAATGGTATTCGCCAACTTTATGAGTAAATATTTATCCAGAATTACTAATTCGTTACGTATGATCTCTTGCGCCGCAGTTAAATGCACGAGGTTGTGCCTCAGAAGTTCGTAACACTAGAAACAATTTTGTTTAAAATGTTGGCTAAAACTATTGTCTACAATTGCTATTGTTTAATTTTCGCAAACTGGCTTCAAGAAACCTACAGTTATAAATTAATGCTTTTAGCGTTGAATTATGTACCACGGCCACTTAAGGCAATCACTTACCTGGTGCTTGAACTGTGTTGCAGCTTGTTATAAATAAGAATTTTTTGATTAAAATTTGGTATGCGTTCCAAATATGTCTAACTAAGAAATGAAAACACATTAAGGATCTATATAATAGCATTTTCAAAAGCGCATTCACGCTATAAATACTGTTTTGATGGCATCCATTTATCAAAAATGTTTCTTCAGTCAAAATGTAACTACTAGATACAAACAAAACTACAATAGGGGCTTGTATTCGACTGCTGTAGAGTCGTGCCCAACATAAGGCCATCACCTCAAGTCTTCCAGCCTCGTAAAAAGAAAAAAATATCAGTGCAACAGGTGACCTGCACATTGGTTCAATGCAGCGTGCACAGTAGCAATAATCAACTTGGTGTATGTGCTGCTCCCCTTGCTACTTTGCTTATATTGCCTTCAGGTATGGAATAAAGCACCAGAAATAGGACACTCTTAGAGCGGCAGCCTGGATAGTGCTCGAATTGCGTGCAGCGTGTTCGTAGTTACGTTTTTTCTCAGAGACCAGCAAACGAGCATCCACAACACTTATCTACAAAAAGAAAACACACTTCAGGCTACTTGTGAATGTGACTTTCAAGACATCACGCACATTGGAAGCATTATTTTAAAGCCCTCAAACTTGGCTAAAATTTGCTTTTTCATGCGATTGTTTCTCAAGATAAGATTTGTTCGAAATTGAGGTTTACGAGTACATTGGAATTTGCTTCAGTGACACGTTCAATAAAATGATAGGGTCACAGCTTAGAGTCCCACAGTAAAAATGTTACGGCGAGAACACTGCGCGCGTGTTTACGACTTTGGCCGTAGAGGCGATATTAAAATACATGTGCTTGCCGACATTGCTCGTAGCGCATCAATTTTCGCCTCGCGCACACACACACCTTCACCAGGTTGCCGCTTTAAAGGTAGTCAATTGTATGTATGACAATAGGTAGAAATGTGTCCGACTGTCTTTGTGTGGCTTGTGGAGTTCCCCAAGGATCAGAACTAGTTTAGCTGTTATTTTCCATATTTATAAACAACCTTGAAATACTATCACCAAAAACACCGCATTAATACTGAAGAGTAAGATCTTTCTATGAGCCTCTAAATGATAGCCATAGTAATTGTTTTCAAAACTGTCAATTAACAACTTAAAATTATATATCGGGACAGTTAATAAAAAAACTAACAATAAATCTGCTTATAAACTGATAGGAAACCCACAGATTTTTTTCAACTTTCTAGAAACACAAGTCTGAAAACTGCCTCTTTCTGGAAGAATGATTGTCCTGAATTCAACACATATCCTAAGCACATAGGAAAGTTTATGCTCTGTTCCAATCCTTAACAGATGGAAAAACATGGTTCCATAATACATAAACATAAGTTATATAAAAGACAGAGGTGCAAGTAGTTACAAATTTACAAGTATCATCGATAATTACTTGAACCTCTCTCTGTTGTATTACTTTGTTAGCATAGCTGCTTACTTCCACACATTCTTGCATATAAGTTATACTTGTTACTTATCACATGGACCCACTTTTAATAACTGTAATCATATTTAGAATATTACATTGCCTGATCTGTTTTCAAGACTCCAGGATTTGCAAAATACTGACATTTGTTGTAGTCTAAATAGATACTAACATGACCATATTAGCAAATATTGCACTACAATCTTCTGCTGTAAATTTTAATGTAACGGTGCACATTTTACCTCACACCTTATGATTACCAGAACAGGTTTTGAACTGGGATAGGTAACAAGGCATGAAATATATGCACTGCCCACAACAAATGGCAGTACAATATAGAACAGTGGAACCCCTTTTCGACATTCCCAGATTTTACACTTTCCTTTATTTTACATTTGCTTCTTCTGGTCCCTTGCAAATCTAATACAGCGTATGTTTCCCCTTTTTTAACACTTTCCTGCATTTTACACAAGTTTTAACAAGTCCCTTGAGTGGTGTAAAAAAGGGATTTCACTGCATGTAGCTTGCGGGAAAGAAGCCGATGAAGTCAGTCTTGTACCTGATGCAATTCCAAAATATTTTCCTCTTTACACTCACTTGACAGTCTGAGATTGCAAGTACAGACTACTGTGCAACTTCCTTTCTATAGTTTGATTATTCAAAAGCAGAGTGCAGGAAAGAGATTTTAGAAAGTACACTTAAGGGTGCTCTACAACGAAAAATTCATATTATATAATTGTACCAAACACTGTTCAACTCTTACACATTACATTAATAGTAATTTCCCACAAATATAATATTTTTTATTTCCATAGTTTTCAAACAAGCACATGTAAAAGTAGTATTTTAATTATTTTCACTACTTACTCAAAGTAGAAACAATTTAAAAAATACAACTGAAATAAAATTGAGTACAAGTAAAGATATTAAGCTACAGAAAGACAACTTTAGTAACTGTACGTAAAATCAATTTGCATTAAATTTTTTTTAAAAATTCTTGAATGTGCAAAGGTTTCATTCTGTAGTTTAATATATACTTTCACTAAAAATTATTTCATTTGTATCTTTAAAATCATTTGCACTTAGAGTAAGAAGCAAAAATTGTCAAATTGCTACTTTGACATGCCTTTGTACAAAAACTATGGAACTGAAAAATATTTTATTTGTGTGATATTACTTTTAATGTAACGTGTAAGAGTTAGACAGTGTTCAGTACAATTATAAAATTATGAAATTTTCAGTGCATAGTGCTAACACGTTTGCTGCAGAATATTATTCAACTCAATTTTGTTCTACTAAATGTTTCCTGCATAGTGGTGTAGGCCATTTAGTGTGGAATGCCAAGGCATTCTTTTTCGAAAGTGTATGTCTGTTAGAATAATCTGTGTGCTGATTTAGTGGTTTTCCTTCCAGACGAGAATTTTCCTCGCTAATACACTTGTGATTGGGAATAATTCGTTAATTTTTTTTTTTTGCGTAGGTGTGATGGTAAACTATAGAGAATAAAAACTGAAGCAGAGAGCAAATTTATAATTTCAACTAAATACAAAAAGAGCTACTTATGGAATATAAACAGAAGAATTCAACGAATTGGGTGACCTCTAACAAAATTGCGGTTCTATTTCGACACAGCAACAATGCGACAAAGTGAGGCAATCATTATTAATGTTTATAAGTTAAACATTAATAATATCAACATTTATATTCCATATTGTATTACACAGTTGTTTTACATAATTTTTGGTATTATTTTGGCTTTCTAAAGTATTTTACAGTCTTCATTAGAGATAGTGGTTCTAGATGTTCTGGGAGGTTTTACGAGCACTGCGATACATATTTAAGTTGTACTTTTTGTATGCTCCCAGTCAGAGAGACATTTTTAAAATTGTTTTGTTTGTGTTAGAATGGCTGACACCAGGACACGCCACAGGGTCACGTTGATTGGATGATATTCAGAGGTGTGACATTGCCAGCCCATAAGAAGTGGTTCAGTGGTGCAACACTGCCAGCCTGTAAATAAAGTTTCATGTACTCCGTGGTCCCGGTAGTTTAAGCCTGGCCGTTGTCGTGATGAACACTTAGTTAAGTGTACCAACTTAGCCTGCAGAGGTCAGAACATTCTTTTATCTGTTTCTGACTCTTATAACTTTTAAACTGCAACCTAATATAAATTTCTTTCCTTTCTGCTGCAGCAGGAAGCTATTAATGCATCATAGAATGAAATCGTCCCCGCCTTCTTACGTTTTTAGCACTAAGAAATCTTGCTAACTGTTTTCCAGAATTTAACAATGCCATTACGGGTAATAATGATTGTGTAAAGGTGTTGTGGAATAAAATTTGGTTTGCAAACTGGATCAACACAATTAAATAGACCACATTTAAATTTCACTTCATATTTCATGTGTAATACTGAAAAAGTTACTTCAAAGTTTTTGTCCAGTGTTTATCACCAATCACCCGTCCAAAATAATTTTCTTATATTGGTGCCAAAAAGACTGTTCACTTTTACACATAAGATAACATGTCATTTTCCCAAATACAAATAGTTTAAGCCCCAAATTTTTTCATAATCACTTATCAGTCACAAAAATGCAGTTAAGATGCAGCCAAATTAAAAAAATAGTAATTAACTAATGAAATCAAAATTACAGGATTATAAAAATCACTGTATCAATGCATTTATGACTTGTGTGACAGTAGCTAGTTTTGAAAATTTCAGTAACAACTTAATTATTTACCCCAATGTTTAAAAAATACAAAAATGTATCCCTACATAATCCCAAAAGTGTCTTGCTAACTCATAGCATTTAGTAATTTCCAACTATTTTTAAATTTTTGCTACACCACAATGGCTATTTTGTGACTTTGATGAGTGATTATGCAAAAACCATGCAGCCTGAGGAAATGACATGTAATCTGATGTATAAAAGTTGAACAGTATTTGACACAAATATATAAAAAAAAACTTTTTACAAGACCAACGCCCTTATCAAAACACTGAAGTAGGCAAGTTCCTTATTTCAAGCAACACTTATATATGAGTCTTTCTTAGATGATCAACTTACTGATGACCATACTGCTGTGGATGGAAAGTAAGAAACTACATTCTTTCAATTAAGAAAAAATTAAGATTCGATAGGGCTGGAAAGAATTTAAATCATTGAAAGTCAGGAGGGAGTACGGCACGGTGATTTGGAAAAGGGCAAGGGGGAGAGAACACGTTTTCAGAAGAGCGCTGAAATTTGCAGGAAAAAACAAAACATAATATTACTTGACAGTGACAAGTGTGTAGTCTGAAAAAAAAAAAAAAAAAAAAAAAAAAAAAAAAAAAAAAAAAAAAAAAAAAAAAAAAAAAAAAAAAAAAAAAAAAAAAAAAAAAAAAAAACAACTTCATGTGTTCTTGTTGCTGTTTTATACTAACACTATGTATCACATGTGTGATGTATTTAATTACTGAAGTACTGTATGTAGTTGTCTTCACATGAAAGAGAAAGTCTAGGACGTCAAGTTATAACTTCTCTGCCTCCTTTTCCTTTTCTCACTACTGGGGTAAATTTCCATCGCCACAGTCTCTTTCCCACAAAACATAAAATGAAAATAGTAACTTAAAAGGAAATTGGAAAATTACAACAGTGGAACAGGGTAAAAGAGGTAAGGATGGGATTATAATTCAAACAAGTGGATTAACCATAATTTTCAGGGAGAGGAGTTATAAATTCTGTATTGTACTGCAAACTTAAAATTAGGGAAGGAAGGAAGTACAATGTACTCATGTGCGGCCCTCGTATGTTCGAGCATCCCTTGATTGAAAATGAAAATATAAGGTTATATTTCCTTAGTTGCTTTCCTTAATCTATAAATGAAACAAGTCTTTTCACATAGTACACACATTGTTTCTATCTCAGACTTCTGCTCATTATACCCTTACACTTTAGAGCTATAAAATCTACAGGAGTTTTTTTGCATGTAGCAAGATATAGAAAAAAAAATTACAAAAAGTACTGTCTAAATATGAAATACTAATAACAAAAACTATTTTGAGAAAGTCAATACTCAATACTTTTAAGAAACAAAATAACTAAATAATAATCTATGTGAAGCAACATTAAATTTACACCACAAACTACTAATGATTCCTTCATAAAAAATGTATCCAACACATTTTAAAATACACAAGCACAGACCATACTATATTATTTCAAAAATTATATTTTACAAGAACCCAACTGCACCCATGAAAAAACCACACACTTCATTTTGCACACAGTACACAATTACTTTAGTATATATATGCCATTATTTACATTTTATTTCAATTCTCCTAAAAATAAAAATTCTACAGACCCTTCAAAACTTACACCTACAGCAAACAAAAACTTCTAATGATGAACATCTTTTAAGAGGGTAAAAAGTAAATTAAATGAACTATATGAATCACTAAACCTTTACTATAGACATATTAATCTACATAGTAAACAGGTTCATTAAAAAAAATTAATGCAAAATTTGTAAATTATTGATGAGTATAAGTAACTGAGAATGACACAAAATAACCAAATTAACAGTTTAAATTAAAACAAGCCCTTGCTTAGCACCATGGTTATGTTCTTAAAACCAGAGTTAAGTTAGAATGATATTAACCAACACAGTCTACCCACACTCCAACATAAGCAATTTTTGGTTAAAACAGGTTATATTTAAATTGTTTTTCAGCACTTTTAAAACTATTTACACATATTTTTTGCAGGAGAAATTTTTCTTGTTGCGTGAAATATGGACGGGGTGTAATAAAGCGGCACACATTTTGAATTTGAAGCCTAAAAGGCAGCCAATGCTAAGTATGTTTAAGAATTAACAATGTTTAAACGTGGCTCTATTAAGAGAACTTACTGAACTTTTGTCTACATTATTTCCTGCATACAAAATAACATGTCCATAAAGATTACATAGGTAAACACACATTAATAACAAAACAGCATACGCCAAGTGGAAATAATGCATTTAAAAGTTATCATTAACTCATCATTCCAAGGTTCTGGAACATCTACTTAGGAGAATAGTCAGACATATGGTGTCCTTCAGTCCAATGTTCAACAGAGTGTGACGACTTCTGGTGTTGGTTTAAAACAGACCTGGATACGAAGCACCTGCCGCAAATAGAGCACTCGTACGGCCTCTCACCAGTGTGATAACGTGTGTGAATAACGATAGAAGAGCGCTGAGTGAATGACTTGCCACATTGGTCACACATGTATGGCTTCTCATTGGTGTGGGTTCTGGCATGCAGCCGCAGGTACTTACGCGCGAGGAAACGTTTACCGCACACATCGCATGTCTCCGGCTTTTCTCCTCTGTGAGACATCTTATGATATCTCAAACTCGTTGGAGAGGCGAAGGACTTGCCACACAGATCACACAAGTTGGGGCAAGTGTCTTGTGAGTGACGGCGCCTCTTGTGCTTCGAAAGCAACTGCTTCAGAACAAACTTTTCGCCGCATGCCTCACATTCAAAGAATTGCTGGTCTTTGTATAGCTCTGGATGCTGGGTTCTCATGTGAACCGACAACCTAGATGATGTTTTCCAAGACAGAGGGCATACTTTACAAACATACCGATGTTCTTTCGAGTGCTGAAGCTGATGTTGTTTTAACGCAGAGATGAAATAGAAGCCTTGGTTACACATATCACATTTAAACTTAAATTCTCGAAAATGTCTCATTCTATGGGATTTTAAGTTACATAGTTGTGCAGATGCATAGCCGCATATATCACAGACATAATCTTTTGGCTTATCGTGACTTTTCATATGTAAGCATAACTTATTTAAGTACTTGAAGGATTTATTACATAACTCACATGTATGCATTCTGTGTACATTATGAATTTTTGTCATGTGTACCTGGAGGCCAATATTTGTTTTAAATTCCAAGCCACATATATCACATGGAGTGGACTTGCCTGTATCAACCACAGCCTGTTTCTCAGTCTGTGAGTTATTTGAATCCACGGTTACAGGAATCTCAGTTGAATCGTCAGCCTCTTCTGATGTACCCTTCAAATTTGGTTTTTCAGGAAAACTTTCATTTGTGCTGTCTACAGGAACTTTGGAAACAGAGTTCCTTTTATCTACATCACTAAGAGCTGGCAGATTACTAGGAGGCAAAGTTTTATGACCATCTGGTGATAGGGCTTGTGAATTGGATCCTTTGTCTTGTGGTTTTAAATACATATTTTCTGGATAATTTCTGGCAAGAGCAGACATCTGTAATCTGAAATTTAAAAACTGCTCTGCAGTAATGCCGCTAGAGGTCATGTTTGCATGTAATGGCATAACATTTGTTGGCAAGTTTAAACTGTTTGATTTGCTTTTTCCATTTAGTAAACTTGCAAACTGAGGTATATTAGGAATGGTTGGAAAACTTAAAAATGTTTCTTTTGATAACATCCATGGAAGTTGTCTTGAAATTTCTTCTGGAAGTGCTCTGAAAAAAACAGGAGGAAATATTAATTCCAACAACTTAACAAATATTTAAAACTGTATTATTGTCACAAAGTAAATACAAACACACACACAAAAAATTTGAAGGTTGATTACAAATAAATAATTAAAAAACTAAAACCACAGCTACTTTGTGCAGTAAAATTGTGTGATAAACAACTCCAAGTAAACTGCTCATTTTCCTTTAATTTACCATTAAAAATGTATAATTTTCAAAGTTGGTTTAGTTACATAAAAGGAAGTTGTCAGTTTTATATTGATCTTGAAACATTTACTTCATTTATTCTTGTTTGCAACCACCACATTTTATTACAGTAAAAAATCACACTTTTCAAACCTAAGAACTGTAGTAAGAAAATGATCAGTAACCTATTTTCATTGATGACGCCAGGGAAGCTACTAAATTTTATTTATTTATTTTTTAAATTTCTTACAGCATTTGAAAATAAATAAATATGAAGTCTTAGAACAAAATCAATTGTTAAACCACATTACTTCCAAAAAGGATGTACAGCTACTTTCTTCTGTGTATAGCACAATTTATTTACTCAACATCAATTATGGAGAAAAAATATTATGGTCCTGTTAAGTCTACATGCGTTCTTGTACATTTAAACACTGAACGGTTGTTAACAATTAAGTGAGCATGAAAGCTCTGCTTAATTTCCACTTTCAGACAGTTCATATATTTCAGCTGAAAGCAAAATAAACACAATCAAGTGCTCGTAGTTACCTAGGTCTGCAGTTCGTACAATGTTTTAATCTTCATTTTACAGCTCAAAATAACTGTTATCAACTATAGAGAGTGATAAATAACCACTAACATTTATAGTAAGTTGTTATATGTATCTGCAAGTTAACGAAGCCTTCACAGCTTTGACACTATGTAAAAATGAGTGCTGGCCAACAGTAACATCTCTCAACTTAATACAAGAGACTGAGTATATTATAAAATCTCACTCCTATAAGACAAAATAAATTATAATTATTGACCAAGCAGAACTACTCATAGCTTCATTCACTTTCAAACTGCAATGTATAGCTTTAAATGTACAATGTACTCATGTGATCTCACAGTGGAATTTTGAATTGTGTCACTAAATAGCTATCAGATCAAATTGAAAGACTTTTTCTGATCAGTAAGTTTAAATGGATCATTCAACACAAAGAAATCAATTTCATTTAACATAAATTCAGGGTGGTTGTACTTAAATTAGAAAATACATGAAGCTACATTTCATATTTTGTTGCCAACCTACAAGAAGTGAGAGCAACAATAATGCAATTGTTGAATTATATGCAATAACTGACAGTGAATTTTTAAAGGTTAGTTTTAAAAAAAATGCTCAATTTACAGCAAACAAGCACAGCAATGCATAAAAATAATTAACTGTATCGCTCATCTCTAGTACAAGCCATTTGAAAAGGAAAAAATTAGATACGCCAACACGTCAATTTCTAAACAAATTTTTTTTCTCTTCAATTTGAGTTATTGAACAATAGTAAAGTTTTTGTAAGCTGTCAGAAGTCTGTTTCTTAAGTTATGTTCTCAGCACCTGGAATTGTTCTCTAAACTACTTTCTATAATCACAGTACACACTTAACTTAAAAAAAAAATCTGGGTGTACAGAGGACAAATAGGTTGTATTGGAAAATGCACTATATTTTAATGATTGAACAATTTATATTTTAAGTTAAAAATAATGGGGCAATATACAATGCAATGTCACATGTGTATAACCACTGATAGAGCACACTTATCATGTGCAAACCCATTGCAAAACCAGACATATTACACAAAGCATGGAAACATATCACTTGAAGAAAGCAACTTTGATCTCATTTCTCCTGGCCAGTCTGGGAAAACAAGCAAAGTAGAAAAGCTACAGATGGTAGGCTGGAAAAGTCGTTTATGGTATAAGTTTGCCTCATGGCAAATTCGCAGCTACACTTAATGTATGCAAGGTTTTTGGGACTGGATTCGCAACAACGTAAAATCGAGATGTGCACAAAAAAGTTTCTTTTGTCAGAGCAACCTATCGACCATAGATTATGTCACTTTAACAGGGTTGAAACAAAACAAACTAATTTACAACTAGAGGACGCATTTGAAAAACATCATTAAGATTTGAACAAGTACAACATTTGTGTAAATATTGAAAGCAAGATTACCAGAGTATGTACATAATAAGCAGAAAGATAGCCAAAGTCATGAACAGCACATGTATATGTTGTACTCGCAAGCAAACTTAGTGTTTTACTTAGACATAAACATACATATGTATGCTATCTGTTGGTTGTAAATCCAGCTTTACTTGATCAGACGAAGTGATCTTTGTATCCAAAGTACCTTCACACAAATCATTGTTTAGTTTTACATTAAAAAAAATTAAAAAAACATAAATGCACTCGCATCATCATTCTTTATCATTAACAAAACCGTATCTAACCACAAAGAACATACAAAGGAATATAAACAAAAAAGTAACTATGTAAAAATGTAACTAAATCCAAATTTAGGTTGTATGCACGCATTAGTCTATTTATGATAAAGTAAGTACTTTTGGAGCACTGGTTATTTTTTGAGTTTCATCAAATAAATTTGTATCTTTCTGTTACTTATTGATATAAACATAGCTGTGTAGGAGTACAGATTTTCGAGTAGGTACTTAAAAGTTAACAATTTTATGGTTGTTATTTTTGACAAGACAATTTTCAAAAGCTCTCACTTGAACAGTTATGCTACTTTACGTACTTGGTGCTAAGCCATCAGAATTTACCTATGTTATTTCACATCATTCTGCATTTTGATATCATCTTGTAAAAGAATGTAACGTGGTTAAGTGTGATTCAATTAAAACAATGGTTTAGTAACAATCCCTGGAGTGATAATTACAACTTACTATGAACATCTTATAAAATTAAAATTTCCAAGATGCAAATAATTGGGGATCTACAAAACATTTTCAGTAGTATATGTTCATCGCACAACTTTTTTTTCTTCGAAATTATTCAATTCAATTTGTTACCAACGTACCACGTTTTATGATAATGTATCTTGTTCATAGGACTAAATGCAGGCAAGTTAATCGCAAGCCGTCAATAGCAACTGATTACCTATGAGATATAATGATACCACAATCATAACTCACAAGGTGCATACCCTTATGAAAAAAAATTGTGTTTCTTAGATTGGCTAGATTTGGGTCGGGTATATTTACAAATACATCTGACCAGTTCCATATGCACAATAACATTTTTAACTCTGTAAAATTCTAAACTAAAAAGAATTAAAAAAAAAACTATAACCTTACATTTACAATTTCATTTTGTTTCTTCAAGCTAAATGCATGTTTTTGTAGCTTGTTTCCTTATAAGATTTTTCAGTGCAAAATGATGCCATGCTACACCTAATACATCTGACACTTTTATAAATACTACAATTTTTTCAGTCCAAATATGTGAACTATAAAACTACAGTAGTTGAACTGATGCATATGAAAAGACATGTAGAAGTAGCCCTCAGGGAAAAAAGGTTACACATAATACATCCCAAATAACGACCACCCAGATGTACTTAATTACAACATATGTCAATTTTACTCAGGGTTGAAACACAAAGAAACCAAAGTTTGTTGAAATTGTCCCAATTTACTCCACTTGTCTGAAGTCACACTGTTTTTAGATATAGGACTCCAATTAATTTTAATGTACTGAATGCTGCTTGTACACATTCAAAAATTTTACTGTATTAAATTATTTTCTATGTTTTATCAAATAGATAGATGGTCCAACACCTATAATTTAATGCTTATATCTGTAAGTAGTACAAAATCATTCACACACAAACAAAATACTAGAATAGTATCAAGCCTCAAGAATCCAAATGAAACTAACCCATACATAAGAACACAAAATTATACAACAACCATTACATTCAAAATCTGTAGTTAATTTTTCATATGCACAGCATAAAATTAACGTGAAAAACTGACTGAATCATTTTGGGAGCATTGGCTTTTATTATAAAAGTGTAATAATACTCATTTCGAGAATCATTATATTGTACCAAACACATTGTTCCGACATGTGTTAAAACTACATTATTACGAAAATATGCAGTTGGTACAAAAGTAAACCTGCACTAAATCACAATAATATAGCTTAAGTATGTCACCCCTATCCAGTTGCAAAGAGCTACTGTTACATACTGAAACTTTAAAAATAACTTTCAATAAAATGTAATTTATAGGAAGCTAGCATTTTAACGATTGCAGCAATATGACCTATTTAATTACATGTCTAGTTGGTGTACAAATAGAACTCAACATTTATTAACTGAATAAAAGAAAAAATATTATTTACACACCATCTTACTAAATAACAAAATAGAGTAATGTACCAAAATAACTTTGAAGACTAACTATTACAAATCAAAATTTAACTAAGAAGCACATGACTGGCTATACAGAAAACTGACTAGCTAATAAATCTGAGGCATGAGAAATATAAATACACAAAACATAAGAAATTTAAAGCATACATTTTAAGAGATTATTATGTAACCAGTTTTTCACATGATGTACTGATTTTAATATTTTTACTGTGTGGATCATTTAATCCTATATTCACTCAAAGGTGCAGATATACCTACTATTTTAATTTTCTGTCCAAAACTAAAGTCCATATAATTTAAGGGATACAAAATTTTACTGCACAATAAATACAGTACACTGCTGCATTTACACATGGCAATGGAAGTAACGACACAATATGTTACTGGCATATCTAGGAACAGATTATTGGTTTTATTTACACAACATATTTTACAAAACAAATGCAATGCATGATAGAATGCTTTAACTTATTTTATTTATTTTAAGTACTGGAAGTCATAGATGCTAACAGAAACATCACATCTGAAGAACTTGTGAATCTCTGTTAATACAAAAACACAATTTGTGTAACATATGCTGCAATCAGTTAGCAATGCACAAATACATATACAGGACAGTTAGCAATTTTAACATGACATTGCGCCGACAATATTATAGACTAAATCATAGACTTTTTAATGTACCATCATACCAAAAGAAATAAATAGTTTCTATTTTTTTACATTTGAAACATTTCACTTAAAATAATTTTATAAAGTTCTTTCACACCCTGCCCCCTCCCACATATATATTGTTTTACCTTATCAAAACAGAAATTAAGTTTTTTTTATAAACGCTTCCCATGAATATTCAAATGTACATTGAGCAGTGACTTCGAAACAAAGCTCTTACTGCAAAAAGTGCATGGGTACGGGCGCTCTCCTGTATGGTAACGCATATGTATTACCAGAGTGCTGCGCTGAGAAAAGTTCTTGCCACAGTCTTTGCAAGAGTAACGCTTCTCGCCTGTGTGTGTACGTGAATGTACCCTGAGTGTGGCAGGTTTGCCAAATGCTTTCCCGCAAACACTGCAGACGAATGGCTTCTCGCCAGTATGTGTACGAATGTGAAGCTCCAATGTCACATTGTCTGAAAATTTTTTACCGCACGACTCACACAGGTAGTTCTTCTCCCCTTGATGTCGTTTCACATGCAGTTTGAGTGTCTGCTCGGATACGAAAAACTTATTACAAATATTACACTGGACCATTTTCCTAGAAGACTTATCCTCCTCGTGGGTCTTTTTGTGGGTTGACATGCTGCCTTTGGTCACGTAACTTTTGCCACAGATGTCACACATGTAGGAGCGCTCACCCGTGTGCACCTTTACGTGAGACACCAACTGGAAGTTTGTGTAGAAACCTTTCTTGCAAGTCTTACAGAAATAAGAGTACTCATTCAGATGGTGCTTCTGATGTCTTTCCAACAAAGATTTGTGCACAAACAACTTGCTGCACATATTGCATTTGTGGACTCTGTCCCCCGTATGCAACCTCTTGTGAGTTCGAAGACTGTAGGCAGTCTTGAAAGTACCTCCACATATGTCGCATGGGAACGGTTCTTTATTGATGTGTGTCTTCAAGTGACGGTGTAAATATTGCTTTATGGAAAAATTTTTCAGACAAATTCTGCAGGTCCATTTTTTACTTCGGTCATGATACCTGTGGTGTTTTCTGAGGCTAATTCTAGTTTCAAATTTTATATCACAAGCTTTACATTCATACAAATAATTATTTGCTCTGCAGCTGGTTACATCTGAACTTTTATTTTGACCACTTTCATTATCTTCCTTTTTCATTTCATTACTTTGGACTTTTACAGTCTCCTGAACATTATTTGTTCTTTTATCAGGTTGTGTTTCAGATATTGTTTTATTTTCATTGTTGGTCTTTGGTGCCTCCTTTATAATTTTTAGTATTAAATACCGCGGAGTGCTCCTGAAAATAGAAAAAAAAATGTAAATAACTTTCATTCAAATAAATTGAAATGTCACCTTTTACAATATTATAATAATATGTATAATTCAATAAAGATTGAAGCATTTGAAGTCGTGAAAATAGCAGCTCAAGTGCCCAGGAAAACTGAAGATAGTCATCAAAATTTGGTACTACTGCACTAATTTTATAATTACAACTGGTCAACACTTATTCAACTGAAAACAACGTTAACGGAACATGATTATCTTGAGTGTTGTAAAAAACTTACAAATAACACTAAGCAAAATTATAAAATTTTGGGAAAAGTAACGAACAAATAAACAATTTAAAAAAAAATAAATCAATAATAATAAATTTTTTGTAAAATACTACTGCTTTCCAGTATGATAAACAAACTACATAATATTTTTACTTCACCACCCACATTCAAGATTTAAAAACTACCTGAATTTCAACTGGACTATGGTAGAGAGAAACAGGCATTATTTAAAGTTTTACATGGGATCCTGCCACCTATAAACTACATAATGTCACACCACCGCTTTTTTAAATTAATCTTTTTTTTTTTTATAAATCTATTAACTTTATTTCTTACTGCACTTGTTTGACAAAGGTATCTGCTCAGAATTATCCAAGCCAGAAAATTCCCTGAAAACTCTCAGGTAGATGAAAAAATTCCCTGATATTTCCAGATGGCCACAATATCCTTGATAATTACAGGTATTCAAGATGGGTGGCCACCCTGCTACAGAATAAAAGAAAACCATTTAGTTTTATGCCTATTTATAGACATCAACACTGCATCAACAAACTGAAGATTTTTTGGATAGGCAGTACTTAAGCAGTGTTAAAACAGGTAAGAATTATTTTTACAAAACTATTAAAACATACTTCAAATACACTGTTCGAAATAAAGAAAATATTCCTCAGAAGAGGGTCACCAAGTACTTTCAAACGTACTACACATTAAAAGCACTGCTTCCAAGCCATTTAACATTGCTAAAAATCTCTTTCATGCAAGAGATATATTTAAAAAATCTGGTACCCAGCTTAAAACAAAACTACTCAAATTTATGACAGTGAAATTTGTTGTAGATTTTTAAAAATCTAATTACATGGTCAACAGTTACATTTCATTTCCATAGTCCCAGCAAGATGACGGAGACTGCATGCCACTTCAGTGGTTTGCACATAAGAACAATTGTGCACAAAGTACATACATGCATCAGCGTAGCTGCAGGCTAGTGTGTTGCAAACCATTCATCTCTATCAACAATTTTAATTTACTTTAATTCCTTTAATGTACAGTGGAGCCCCGATTTAACGAACTTGGAAATAACAAAAACAGCGATTTAACGAAAGGAGTTTTAGGAACCTTCAAAAAATAACAAAAAAATGTATTTAAGTGACTTTGGTAGATTGGGAAATTAATTATAATGTAAGTCTGTAAAAATACTAGCACTGGCAGCAGTATATACTTATTTATTCGTAGAAAAGCTAAAACATCCGTCAAGAAACAAAATAAAAAAAAATTAGTTAAAATTTGTTGAAAACTTTGGCCGCGGGAGTGATTTTGAGATAAGCACACACGAGCGCAGCCAAGCGAGTGATGCTCTGTTGCATAACAAGCACGCGCCTAGATCCTTATCCTAGCAGCTGGCGACTGAATGAGCATCTAGGTAGCCAGTGTCCACAGCATGGCGCTGGACAGCGCAGGAACTAATTCACAGATAGTGGTGCTTCGTGTCTCCATTAGAATGTGTTGCAGTGCAGCGTGCTCCATTGACGGATTCTATTACAGATAGAATACAGTGGTGCCCGTGATTATTTACTCTCGCGTCCTGTGGTAAAACCAGCGAATTTATAAAAAAAATTACGTAATATTATTTATGCAGACTTTCTACAAAAAATTTATTACCGTAAACGTAAAAAATTTGTTTTTTCAGATGCCAAAAAAAAAAAAAAAAAACCTTCTGGTGCAAAGTATTTTTAGAGAGCAGACCAATACGTTTGTTCCAAGAGCGTGGCTGCCTACAAGCTACAATGGCTGCCGCTGCGCATATTTTATTATTATTCTACCATTGTCTTGCAAACATTAATCCAGTTTTCATTAAAATTATTATTATTTTCTTATAATTTTTCATGGTGATTTCCTGAATTTTGTTGGTGGAGCTGGTGGGAGAGAAACGAAAATATTGATGGCTCGGTGGTGTTAGTCGTCACTTCTTACGTGTTGATGGCGCACGCAAGGACGGCCTAACTTACCATGCGCACACTTGCCGAGCGTTCCACTGGGGAGTTTAAGTTTTTTCGTAGATTTTTTTTCTTTTCGCGGCTGTGGCTTACCAGTTATTGTTTTGAGGCAATAGACTTTTTAAAATGACCTTAAATTCCGAAGAAACATGCCCGAGAATTTAACTTTCTTTGGGGGGAAGGGGGATTAAAAAATATGAAATTGGATTTAACGAAACATCGATTTAGAGTAAACATTTTCTGGTCTCGTCATATTTAGTTAATTCTGGGTTCTACTGTAAATGATAAAGATTTACTTTACTCTTACAAACGTGGTGTATTGAGCTAGAATGACAACAGTTCTACCACACTGGTTTCAGAAACTTTATACATGTCAAGGTCATAGCCTAGTAAAGACAGGAATTTACAAGTTAAATTATATTTAGTGGGCTTCAGTACCAATCGAACCTACTCCTATGCCCCCACTTTTTTTGTTCACCTCTGAGAGGTACACATTGTTATACAATCTTTTAGAACTTTTAAAATACCATGCAAACTATGAACAAATACAAATTTTCAATACCCTAAAACTCTCAAAACCATCACCTAATAATTATTTTTCATACATTTTTAATCCTGTAGCAATATTCTTCCCTTCCCAAGGCAGAAAAAGTTTTTTTTGTCTAGAAACAATATAATTAGAAATAACCTAGTGCTACCAAACGTAATTTAATATGCAAATCCATATACTTGCTCATGCCACAGGTCTCAAGTAGGCAATGTTTTCAAGGAAAAGAGATAGCAGTAAACATTTTATTTACAAAATAAACTTTTTATTAAAAGTTACTTTCAAATATTATGAAAAATAAAAATATTATTCCTTTTTTATGAAACACACTTTTTTTATACTAAACGGTGCTTGGATTTCAATCAGTTTGACATACTTTTTAAATGGTATGGCAAAAAAAATTTTTAAATAGAATTTTTTTTTTAATTTAAATTTTCATTGCAAACCATTTTTAAGCCATACACATACACATAGCATAGAATTATAAAGCACAAAAGACAAATATAACATAGCATTATAATTACTACTACTATTGTAATTTTGAAATACATAGCGATATTACAATAGATTATTTTAACATTCTACAAATGTTTTTAATTAACATCTGAAATGATGTTCTTGTACACCCTACGCCTTCTGTTGACTAAAAAAGAAATAGTGTACTATGTAGTTCGGCTGACGGCCACTCGCACTATTTGATACGTTAGTACTTCAATTTCGATTTCACGTAGCCTTCATAACCTAAACAGATAATTTAATGCACAGATTTATGCTTGGGGATAATTAAAAGCACGAAGCTAGGCTCTCAGTAATATTTTTGTACTTTGTTTGAATCAATCAACATAACTATTCCACAAAAATTAAATTGTATTGTTATTTAAAGTAAATATTTGTTGCTAACGTATCACCTGCCATTTTCCTCGTGGAGGATACCGTGATGTAGAATCTTGGTCCACCGTATAAGACATGCATACATACTCTAAATTAGTGTTTGCTACCACTGAAACATCATCAACCTTAAAAAATTACAGTGCGGTAACGAAACACGGGGCTTTCATATATAGCCCAATTCTGAACGTGGTAAAAATTGCTTCTCAACGAAGCGAAACTTGCAATGTGTAATATTTGTACTCAGGCTGCTGGCTTGAACAGGGAATGAAAAAGGTAAGGAATCGACACTCCCCTGAGACAGACCAGCAAGATTTTTGCTCGTGACTCAGCCAGACAGAATAGCAGAGTAGTGCCCATCACATCACATTTAGTTCATTTTATCAACCTAAGGGGCAGCACAGTGTCAAAATCAAGGACTTACTGTATGCCACAGACTGAGGTTGACTAACTGAGAATATAAACAAACCATAGATGGAAGGCACTAATAAGATTCAGTAACAAGTTTAATCAAAATCAGGGTATATAAAAATTAAAGTTATTCTGGAACAATTTGGGCCACACTGCACTCAAAATATACAAATCTTAAACAAATTAAAAACATTTTAAACACACACATCTACATACTGTTACTGAGGCACTTCTGCTATTTTACAAGTAGTCCACCTCACCTACTGTGTCAGTACCTATACCTATAAAACTTCCTAATGTTATGAGGAGTCTCATCCTTCTAAACAAATGCCACTGAACTTTTTTGCTATCTAAAAATGCTCTTATATTTTACATAACTTTTACAGACAGTATATGCACAGTTTTAAAAAGTGGGTCTGTGTTTGTGTGTGTGGGGGTTTGGGGAGGGGGGTGAAACCACAAAATTTCAACCTCCCACCACCCCTTCCAAACATCCATTTCATTTTCAAAAAAATTTCAAACATTTTTCAAATAAATATAATTATTTTACACATGTTAGAATCATGTTTATATCCAAAAGAATGCGAAATGTTTTCAAGTAGGATACTTGTTTTACCCTGAAATTGTTTACTTTACACATTTTTCTAAAAATTTTTATCTCTTGTAGCAGATTTCTTTTGGACCCTCCAGGATCACATGCACAGATAATCAAGAGTTAAATATAATAGCATTTCCTGGTGTAAAGATTATAGCGCAACGTAAATACAACTTCCTATACAGGATGTTAATGAATGACGTTAAACATCCTGTAGCAAGATAGCTGACACTGAGACCAGAAATTTGATATAAGACACTTGGTGTCACAATTGTTGGGAAATACTGTGCTGGGGTTCTCCCCAGCCCTTGCATTTTGGACTCTGGATTGAGCCATGTGCGGTAAATGAATTTATTCTCAGGCTGAAAGTGTTATAATTTTCTGATGGATGCTTGTGTGAGCACCGTTCTACGTTTTGGAACTTTCATCTCCGGCCCGCCTCAGCTTCGTGCGAGGTCGGGTGTCTTCGGAGCCACTCGTGCCCCCACACCCATTCGTCCCCTCTTTCCCGTCCTCCCTACTCCCACTTCCTACCCATCGGTGCCTACGTGTCCGCCCTGGGCCGGCACTCCGGTGCTATCCTCAGTCCTGACCAGGTGCTTCTCCCTCCCGGCACTCCGCCAGTAAGTTTGATTTAATGTTTTGCGTTCTGTTACTTTCCCTAGTAATTCAAGCTCTGTTTTCTCGGTAAGTTGCGTGTGTACCTATATTGAGTTCTGTTAATTTCCAATTTGTTAAGTTTGTAACAAAGGCGTGTCAAGGGGTTGCATGATATAAAATTTAATTATGCTTTATGTTGATGTATGCGCTTTGAATGGGAACTCTACGCCAATGTAACTTTCATCTGTGTAATGAACCTTGAATTTATAATATAGCATGCAACTGAATTCTTGAATGTTGGCTGTACTTTATTTGGATGGTATTAACAACCCTGACTCCCCAACCTGTCTTGTGTTCGTGTCCAATTGGGGCACAACGCCTTAAAATTTGTGACTAAGCATTGAACATACAGTATCACAGATACTACACACCGCTGCATCTGTGATGGCTAGGCACCGTGTTCATGTTGTATCACACCAATTAATTATGTCCACTTAGCAGTGTACCACCTGGCCCACGTGTGCTGCTTTACATTAGTGTCAACTAACACTTTGCTGAAGCGGAGGAAATGTACACAAACACACTGCAGAAGACATCAGATTGGAACCCAGTAAACTGTGTGTGTAAACTGCACATGCGGGCAAGGTGGTACACTGTTAAGTGGAAGTAACTAAATGGTTTGATGCAACATGAATGCTATGCCTGGCAGTCACAGATGCAATGATGTGTGGCATATGTGATACCATATGTTTAATGTTTGGTCACCAATTTTAAGGTGTTTCCAAACTATTGCAACCCCAAGTGTTTCATATCAAATTTCTTGTCTCAATGCTATCTCGCTACAGGATGTTTTAAACATCATTCAGTAACATCCTGTATAATCACCTATTTAACATTTTTTCCCCCCAAAATTTCGAGAAAGCAAAAAATAAAATGATCCAATTTGGATAGTAAAGTCGAACCTCAAGTGTATGGATTACTCAAGTACCTGGCAATGTCATGTACCATTCCTAAACCACTAATGTCTGAATATTACAATAGCTACTAAGATGCCAAAACATTGATATACTAAGTAATGTGGTCACCTATTTCTAATGTTTTCACCTGGGTACGAGAGTTGGGAATGATAAGGGCAACACCAGCACGGCACCCAGTGCCACTTCGCCTGTGCACGAGCCAAGGAATCAAAATGCAGGCTTTCCATCGACTACTCATCTGAACATAACCAAGTGATGACCT
>PNEQ01023008.1:44698-120933 GCA_003012365.1 Medauroidea extradentata
CCCCCCCCCCCCTTTTCCCAAATCCTTCTCAGTCCGTCTCAATTCTACCTAATTCACCCTTATTGGCTCTCAAAACCTGAGAAGCTAAAAGCTGCCCAAACTTCTTGACTCAATTTGTACCTCAGGTTCCTTACTTATACATCAATAGAGATTTAGAAAGAATTTTCAATAAATCCTTATAATAGAACAGCATTAGAAGAACT
This sequence comes from Medauroidea extradentata, assembly GCA_003012365.1. Lineage (NCBI taxonomy): Eukaryota > Metazoa > Arthropoda > Insecta > Phasmatodea > Phasmatidae > Medauroidea > Medauroidea extradentata. The sequence continues at coordinate 44,902 of PNEQ01023008.1, forward strand.
TAAGACAGGCATTTTATCACAGACCATGCTAGGTGACAGTAAAAATTCTTAAAAAAAGAAAAACTTTCATTACACATTTGAAAGTAAAATAAGTTTTCTCAGCAATAAACTCAATCAGAGGAGTTGACCCAGCATACCTCAACTTTCTGTATGAATAACGGAAAATGTTGCTAAACAACTGTTGAAGTTATATAAAAAACACATTACTGTTCTTAAATTTCCTAACTTCTCCCCGTCACATGAAATTCCCAGACATTTTCCTGCTTTCCGGGTTTTCCCTGTATGGACACTGTGAAATAGGGCATCCTAGCTAGTTTGATAGAACCATTCCATCATCATGTTGAACATGCTTTTTAATTTTAATACATAAACACATCTGAAGCAAGTTTAATAGTTTGACAAAAAAAACTTGCTTCAAACATGCTGCAACACAGTTCAAGCACCACATAGGCAATGGCCTAAAGATGCGTGAACACTAATACAGTAAACCCTCGTTTTATCGGACCTCCATTAAGCGGACTTCGGATTTAACGGACAAAATCTGGCGATACAAAATTATTCCACCGTCGGGTCTACTTGTCACATGCAGCACAAGACCTACCTGGTTATTGTGCTTTGGTAAGTGACATCAGGCGCGCGCACAGATAGCTGCGTAAGACGGTAGACAGAGCTATTTTTAATCGCGCATCGGGGTACGTGCCGTGTCCGGTCAAGAATGACTGTCTACCTGAATTTTTTTTTACTGAACTGTAAGACCTACCTGGTTATTGTGCTTTGGTGAGCGACATCAGGCGCGCGCACAGATAGCTACGTAAGACGGTAAGCGGAGCTAATCAATCTCTCATCAGTGTTTTGACATTTCCGGACAAGAACGACTGTCGTGTCTACGTGAGTTTTTAACGCAGTTGATGTACGCAATAAAGATTATGCGTTTTTTTAAATGAAAAGTGTCTGCAACAGGACAGGAAAGAAATACACCCTAGAGTAACTTTGAAGTCAAGCAAAAAATTTTAACTAATATAAAAGATAGCAGGCCGGTGTTTCGGTAGCAAACAAACCGAGTCGGACATTGGTAAAGCAAAAAAACTAGTTAAATAGTTATGTGTTGAAATATGGTGAACAAAAAAAATGGCACTGTTGGACCCAGGAAACACGTGAAACTTGTTCTCATCTTCACACGACGAGGCAATGTATGTTCAACAACGCTCGTGCAGTGTAAATGTGGGAAGTGTAGAGAGATAAAATCTGCTGCGGGCAAATTATCGCAACACATGCCTTTCTCACGCTCGGCATTTCCGTCCCTTGCCCTTCAGAAATTCTCAAGGACGGCGGCTAGACTATTATCTCACAGACACGGTATACGATACTGCGTCGCGATGCAAACAGCGGTAGTTTAGATGGACATTTTTTATTTGTTATATATTTCGTAAATGAACACTTTACTGTGAAATACAAAGCTGTAGCTCAAGTTCACGTGTCACATGTTACCATGCAATGTAACATGAAACCAAGCTGATAGCAAGCCGCCTCCTGTCCCTCCCCTTATACTCTTCCCCCGCTCACCGCCCTTGGTTATCTCAATGAGCGGACAAAGGTACGTGTTTATCTTTCTACTCCTGCCAGTCAGCACAAACCTTCCCCCTCACCCTCTTCCAATAATTTAACCACAACAAACACGTTGCGTTACTACACGTATCACACTGCTATAAATCTACCTGCTTGTCTATTTTCGTGTGCCGATTTTGGAACTTCGCGATTTACCGGACATCTGATTTACCGGACCACACCTCCCCCCAAATAGTCCGGTCAAACTAGGGTTTACTGTATTTACACTATAATAAGGAAAGCACTTAGGGAACCGGTACAATCCATGTTCCACTTTCTTTTTTGCATTATGTTGATAAGACTGTCCTGAATACTAGTACAGGCATCCCCTGAGTTACATAACCTGCGACTTATGTAAATTCGGAGATACGTCAAAAAAGTCGGACACTAAACAAAAATTAACCTCTTAACTAATATATTACTACTCACAGTTTCCCTATCTTCACATCATTCCATAGCCATGCCGATCTCTCTCACGTTTAACAGGGTTTGAGAACACTTGACTGTGCGCATCTGCGAACGTACTTTCTCAATGTCCCCGTGCCGAAACAGGAAGCGAGGCATGCGACTGCCACTACCTGTGCACTACACTAACACTGCCTTGCCTTTATACATGTTCTTGAGTGCACAGTGGCAGATGCTACAGTAGTGCTTGTTATCTTGTGCTGTACGGATATCGCAGGCAATATGTTATCAAAATGTAGGAACAAATGTTTGAAGAAGGCTGTAAGGCTTGCGCTACATCGGCAACAGCACACAAACAGCACAGACGCAAAGAAATTGAATGTGAGTTAATATATAGCAGCAATTGGCACACAAGAATTTTACAAATTTTTCAATTTTCTGTGTGCCGAATTCTGTGCGCAGGCAATCAAGAAGCATTGCAGACACTACATTAGTATATTGAAATATTTATGAAGTTGTGTAGAAGTAATTATAATAATCGTTTACTTACAAAGAGCTACAACAAATATTTTTATCTTATTTAGTTACCAAAGTGGAGAATAATGCAATTTAATACAGAAAATAGTCTCTCAAATAATTTCAGACACTTCTGTGTTATGTGCAAATTTAGCATGATATTCTATGCTGTTCGTGTGCGGCTGTGCTATTTGTGTGCTGTGACCATGTTGTTATAAAGCCTAGGCCTAAAAATCAGGCTGTAATAACTCTAGAAGACAAACTAAAAGTCATAAAAATGTAACAAATGTTTTATGCTTTAAACTTCAAAACTATCTGCGTCCAAGTTAGAACATACTCACGTGTATATAAGTTTATATTTTTTTGTGAATACTAAGTTAAATAGCAGTTGTACACATTTACAATTCTTTTTTAATTTGATTTAACGAAATTGTTTTCATATGATTAAATACAGATATTTTGACATCAAAACTATGTGCGTTAGAGTTAAAAAATACGTTCATTTGTAGATTGGTTTATATTTTTGTAAACAGTAAAATAGATAGCAGTTGCACGAGTTTACCCTTTTTTTATTTCATGGATCACATTTGTATTTACATGATTAGCCCATATATTGTTACATATATTTTAACATCAAAACTAATGCATTTATATCATTCTAATGTATTCTTTACAGTAGTCTAAACATTATAAGTAAAATAATTCCAGTTTCTTTAAAGTACGTACATAACATTTAAAGGAATGGTGCAGCGAAACTTCTTAAGTATTTTCTGTACATATTTACTATATTTACATTAAAATAACAATGTAATATGGCACACGATATTAATACTAAGGAAACAGCCAAAAAACTCAAACACGTCTCATCAAAAGAACTTATACGAATATATACAGAAAATATGTCACTTTGACGTACGTGCACCCCCACCGTAAGTTCAATACAAATCAGACCTACGTAAATGACGTAAAAACATAACCCTTACGTTAAGTTGGGGATGCCTTTAAATATTGCCTCTGAAGTATGTTATACTGAGGGACACCTTTCAACAGCACTTACGGTTTGAAACATAAAATAACAGTAGAAACCTCAATTGAAATCTTGCAAGTTTTTTGGAAACCACCAGTGAAAAACTAAAAAGAAGCAATAATAGGATAATTAGAATGATAGATTTTGAAAACTTTATAGCAAATACGTACGTTGTCAGAGTGACATACAGTATTAGTTTGGCAAAGTCCTCTCACTACAATTAAACATACAAAAGTTCCATGTGAAACATTGTAACCCACAAATACATTTTGTTAAAAAATCTAACATAAAATATTTTTGTTTGGATTAGCATTATTTTTATTTTAGAATATTGCTTACAAAGAACGTATGCAGGGACGGCTAAAATTTGAGTGTGCCACAGTACAAAATTTGCCAGACACAAAACATACACTGAGGTGTTTAAAGGAACCCCAAAATAACTTGAGACAAGTTTTGTAAAACCAGTGCTAGCTAATATTCACAGTGGTAGAAGCTTGGCCAATAACCAAAGTGACAAAGTCTATCACTGGGGTTGTCACAGCCTGGTCGTTATAATTTTTGTTGAAAGCAGGATGGCCTGGAGTCTGTTTTCTCACAGATCCTCCCAGACAATGAAACTGCCATTTTCACAAACAATATCTGAGAGGTGCTAGAGGAAGCACCCGCCAGGAACTTAGCCGCGCGAGGCGCGGTCGGCCCTCAGTCGGGCCTCCACCTGGGGTCTAAGTACACAAGTATAAAATATTTTGTAACAAACATACAAAGGGGAAAAATAAAAGAGTGCCATGAGGAAGGTATTGAAAATCTGTCTAGCTGTTGAAAGCCTTCAACAGTGCTCCAAGTAAATTCCTGTCCAAGAAATTGGATCACTTATGCTTCCAATAACATTCTTTAGGTGTGAGCTTAATTAATATGGCTAAAACATCAGTCTCTGTGGGAAGTATCAGGCACAAATAATACGAGACAAGGGGCACGTATTATACAAACCTTGTTCTAATTTTGTGTAAATCTATGTTTAATAAGGCACCTATGTATTTTGTAGCCGACATTCAACTATGTCACTTGATGTGCTGAAATTGAGAATATGTACAAAGAGAGATATGAAGAAGGAAATTGCATATATATATAGTAATACAATGTTTAATGGTTAACGGATGTTAAATAAAACAGTGTTTTGTCTGTTAAATTAAATTCTTTAAGTAGTCATTTCACTTCCATAACTACAGAATTGTACCAAATGCAATTTTTCCTGCACTTTTTACAGACTTAATGTGGCATTCAATATAAATATGTATATAACAGACAAACCAGTATTTATATTGATAGTTGCACTTTTCTAATTTTCAGGACCCACCAATTACAATCAGAATCAGCCATTAATCTCATAAGCTGATAACTAGAGAGACAAATACAGAAGTACAGTAAATGACTTTATACATTGAATAAGGGTTGTGTTGCAAAAACTAAAGATATACAATATCAATCCATATATCACACAAATCTGACACTAGTTAATCTGTGATTAACTTTCTTCAAAAAGAAGCATTTTATCAGAAAAAAAGTACATAAATTGAGTTAATACAACAATGTTCCACAGCTAACCCGAAAAAAAAAAAAAAAAAAAAAAAAAAAAAAAGGAAATAATTAAGGAAGCAGATTATGAAACAGTCAGAGTAATAACCACACATTCAGAACGAAGTTTTCTTCAAGTTATGTAATATCAGCATTTCTCATCATTGTTGCCAGTGATTTGCTTGACTGATAACTGTTAACCATTATGAAAATAGTTTGTTGTGTATTTGTATTGCATAATTTATCACATTTGCCATTATTGACAGGCAATAAAACTATAACAAGTCTTGGGACTAGATATGTTTTGTACTTAAATTACAGTCTGACATCTACTACAAATAGTTTTTACAAATATATTTTACAATTTACAACAGTATTCCTCTATTTTAATTTATATCTAACATGGTAATATCACTTGTAGTTAGATAGTTTTTACAGTAACACTAAACATCATCAATGGATAAGGATAACTCAGCTTGACACTTGGTCTGAAACTGAACTCATGCATCAATACACAACTGATATCAGCATTTTAGTATATGGCTGCTTGACAGCAAACAATTCATTATTTATTATTTGTACCCAATATTATCCAACTTGCATACATACATTACCTATGATAACTATTTCATTGTGTAATAAAAATTATTTCAACCTACAGTTTTTGCATGACATATAAAAAACATTGTTTACTGTTTTGGAAACTTATACATAGTACAATGCAACTTAACTATAAAATAATTCACACACAGTGAAAATAAATGAGATGAGGTACTTCATAACAACTTAAATAGTGCTAGTTAAAAAGTTGCTGAACTAACAAAAAAAAAAAATGTTCGTAAATTTTTTTTTTTAATGCAGAAACATCTCTCTGAATACTGTACGAGTTGTCAGACAACTAATACAATTTTTTTTGTGTGAATTATTTGATAAGTGGAAGCAAATTTCTATTAAATCTTATGTTTCAAAATCACTAAATCATGATTTCAAGTTTGGAATGTTTTATATAACGAAAACACACAACAGAAAATATCTACAACTTAACAGTATTTCTCTGGTGGCTGGTAAGAAGAGAACAAGTCAAATGAGACACACACATTTCAACAACAATAGTAAGAAGGAATAAAGCTACATTTTAACATAATGAAAAATTGCACCTTTTAAAACACTTGCCAATGGTGGCAAAAAAGGTGCAGATCTCCTGAGGGCATAATTACGATCAACACGATATAAAGTAAACATAGGGGGGGGGAGGGGCGGAAGCAGCTATTTCCAAGGCTTTGAAGTGAAGACTATTTGAAATTGGCCGGTCATTTTTATCTAAAGTCAAAACATTGTCAGCTGATGCATGTGGTAATGTAGGTTTAACAAGAATTGTGAAAAACAGTTTGGAATATCGATAGTTGCATTTGTTTGTCAAGTTAACGTTGAGTCTGTTACAACTACGCCTGATCAATTTATCAACAGAGAATATTCTTATCCTTGCCGACATGAAATATGCAATAAATTGCTGCAGTCCACATCATATCATGATGCTTATCTCAGTGTATGGCTGCATACACTAACTGCAGCAATAAAATAAAAGAATTATCATATTACAACTACTAGAAGCCTTGATTATACAGTTTAAATAAAATGTATTATGTCATTGGTAGCCGCAATGAGAAAGGATAAGAGGTACCAAACTTTATACAGTTTACAACCAATACAAAACCAATGTTAACAAAACATAACGTTTACTAAATTGTGTAGAATTTCATTACTAGGAGGTAAAGGAAAAGGCATACTGCACGATAGTATGGTATAGCCAAGGCTGGAATATTCTCCACACAAAGTAGGATACATATGTGGAAGCTGAGGAGTGGGAATTATAAAAGGGGCAAAGAAGGACAGCGAGATGGGTGAATGGTAGATGAAGAAGGTAGCAGTACGATGGAGAGGATGAAGGGAATTATAGGCCATATGTAATGAAAGAAATGGGATTAAGTACATTAACGGGCAGAAGAAGAGTTGAAAATCAGGTCAGGATGTAAAGACTTATGAATAGAGAGGGAGGTTGGGAAAGGTTAAATCGCCACCTAACTAAGGGAGGGTATGAGGGAGAGTAAACATCAGCAAGAAGGTTCAAGTGGATTGGAGAACAAACTGGGTAGGCAGTCTATGGTTGTGAGGTCAGTGAAAAGAATATTTTGCAGAATGATTTGGTAACTGTTATGGGGTTGGAAAGTTCAGGAGGGGTTTGTTGGGAATGGTAGCTTAGAGAGGTAGGTAAGAAGTGATCTCGCTACATGATGACAGATCAATTGAGAGTATTTATTTATATAAGTTTGAGACTCTTAAATTGTGTTGGTGGGGTGGGGGAAGCAAGGTTGTTGACTGTTGATATAGTCAAAATGTTGTATACATGGTTCTTGTAGTAATAAGAATGTATTATAGTATTTTTTTTTTTAAATTAATGTATATAAATACAGGCTTATTTCCATCCATTCAGACGTTTCATAATTCAAAATTATCAGTAGTCCTATAAACATAACCGTAATTTATAAAGTCTTACACAGTGTACTATACACAAAACTGAAGTAATAATAATTCAATACAACTGAAATGCATATTATGTATATTTTATGCACGCATATGTGTACTTTAATGTTTAAAACAGTATCTTTGGATTGTATGCCAGTTACCTCACCATGTACACATTTTCGTCAATTGTTTTCACAATTAATTAACAATTTGTTCTTGTTCCTTATATATTAAATGACTGACAGAGGTATTTATATGCTTTACATGTCACATACATATACACAATGCATCTTAGGATTTGTTCTTCAATTATTTTCGGTACATAAACGTAATTATCCTTAACAGACACCCTGCCACACCCCTTTGTTTTGATGATGGAAAACATGGCAGATACAAGTTCAACTGGCCTTCTGCCCGAAAGAGCTTCCACCCCTCTATGTTAACTACCTATTTATATATGTAGTTAAGACTCTACTTCTTATAACGTAATAATTTTGTACGAATACAAAATAATGAATTTTATGCTACAAACTGCTTTAACATTAACAGTAAATACACAATATATGACCAGCTTATCACTCACATTTTTCTGTCTGCCATAATTTTGAAGACATTTAAAACTCTTATTAAACCCAAACATTTCTGGATGAGAGCTATCACTGTTACCATAAAATGACATTCTCAGAATCATCATTGAGCGCTATGGCATCACAGACTGAAAAGGGCAAAATATATTTTAAAAATTGTTTGCCAGAGTTGTACCAGATCACTTTAGTGACTAATTCTACCTTGAAAATGTTTTTGTACACACACACTCTATCTCGGCAAAATGTAGAAACTACCTTTGGTATAGTTATGGTAATTTTAATATTGGCATATTACCTCCCTAATTAACATGACCATAATATTATTGCAGATGTGTTCTCACAGTATAATCACAGGAAGCACTGAGGGATTGAAACAAGGTGCAAAGAGAAAATGTCTCCTCATCCCGGCAGCAGTTGTGTAAACAAACAAGTATCAAACTGACATTTATAAGAAAATATTTTTTTTATACCAGAAGGCTACAACAACCCTCGACTGCAATTTATAGTACATTAACCTCTCTGAAGGTGTATATTTGTATGATTTTTTGGTCAAATTGGAACAGCAGCAGCACTGCTGTGGTTCACTTGGTGGGATTTAAGTATGGCGCGAGACACGAACGCCATGCCGCACACTTGACAACTGTAAGGTCTCTGGCCGGTGTGGTAGCGCTGGTGGATGACCAAGGTTGAGCGCTGGGTGAACTTCTTGCCACAGTGCTCGCAGGTGTGAGGACGCTCACCCGTGTGCGTGCGTACATGAACCTTGAGGTAGCTTGGCTTGCTGAACGCCTTGCCACACGTGCTGCAAACATTGGGCTTCTCACCCGTGTGGATGCGGCGGTGCGACTTGAGGGTCTCATTGCTGGACAGCGCCTTGCCGCAGATGTCGCAGAGGAAGTTGCTCTCGCCAGTGTGGATGCGCCCGTGCAGTTGCAGGGAGCGCTTGTAGGTGAAGGTCTTGTCGCAGAGCTCGCACTTGTAGCGTGCTGGATTTTGGGTGCTCTCCGGGTGATGGGCCCTCTTGTGCCCCATCATGTTGGTTCTGGAGGGGTACGCCTTACCGCAGATGTCACACATATATGGTCTCTCGCCCATGTGCACATTCTTGTGGCCCTGCAGCTCTGTATTGGTGTGGAAGCCCTTACCACACAAGTTGCAGCTAAACTTGTACTCTTTGAAATGCCTCTTTTTGTGATTCATCAAGTGCACTTTCTGAATGCAAGTATAGCCGCAAACATCACACTTATGCAGCTTCTCTCCAGTGTGAATCTTCCTATGATCTACCAAGTAATATGCGCGTTTGAACTTCTTGTGGCAGATGTCGCACGAAAAAGGTCTTTCTTCACTGTGACTCTTTACGTGCATATTCAGACGCTTGTTTGAAGTGAATTTTTTGCCACAAGTGGGGCATTTATGATCTCTGTGGTTATATATGTGCGAAATAAGATTTGTCCTCGAGAAGAAAGTTTTCCCACACATATCACACATGAATGTCTCTTTTTTCACACGACTCTTTGTGTGTGTGATGAGATTTGTAGCTGACGTAAAATTTTTGTTACATGTTTTACATTCAACTAGCTGAAGATCAGGTTGATGTTGTTCATCAGTACTTACATCACATTTTGAACAACTGACCAATGAACTATTACAGCTGCTGTTTGTGGCTATGCAAAAGCCTGCAAACTGATCATTTGAGATAGCCAAACTATTACATTTATTTTTATGAATACTAAGACTTTTTAAATTTTGCGCTAACTGCTTTGACGGAACTATGTAATCACAGTGTTCACTTCTTTTCTTTCCAACATTATGCTTACCACTCTGTTTGGAAATGTTTCTTCCGACAGTATTTGCGCTATCTTTTTGGCTGATTCCTCCACCACAACTACCATTATTTATTTCAATTTTATGCCTGAAAAGAAGAAAAGAATTATTTACAATATGTTGAATGTTATAAACTGTACAAATAAAACCAAATTGTAATATTTATTACTCTATTAGGCAATCCCCCTAACATAACACTACTTCAATATGATACATTATACAAAGGTTAACATTGCACAAAATTATTTAGAAACTGTATAAGTAATACTGTAATATTTACAAAGAAAATAACTTTAATAAAAGTCTGATATGAAGAAAATTGCTTCTGAAAATAAAAAACTCCTTGTATATAATATGTCAAAACACTGAGACTGAACAATATACCAATCCATTAAAGTTATAACCAACTAAGTTAAGTACAAACACATAACTACATAAACAGAAATACTCACTTGAAATAAGAAATAAATGATAGTTTAAAAATTTGGTGCAATACATCCATTATTATAAGAGAAAGTTTACACATCACTATCACTAGATCTGCTACAAATACTTTTATTACTTGCAGCACAATACTTTTAACTTTATTTCCAGACATGCTACGTAAACTGGGCAGCCGTATGAACACTGACGAGTTCAAAAACACCACAGCACATTTTATTAAACTTTATTAATTCCAGTAAGCTTTTCACAAATAATTACAATTAATTAAAAATATATAAAAACTATTTATTATTATAAATTGTTCAATTTGCAAAGACAGTTTTCCTATATATAAAAAAAACATTACTGTTGACCAAAGTCACGAGTAATTCACTTTAAAAACCAAGTGTTCAGACACTTGATGTTGCCATAAAAAAAAAACAAAATAAAAACACAAACATTATTAAGATCTAAAAACTGAAAAGTTCATCATACCATGTAAAATTTTAATGTTGAGGTAGGCCTGAGACACTACGTATATTTTTCACATCAACTTAGTTCATAATGCTTGTATAAAGTTGAAGTATTATGAGATTTAAGATGACTGTTCAAAAGTGTCCGTGAAACAAATCCCTTGCTACAAATATGGCACTCGTAAGGACGTAACCCTGTATGCGACCGCCGGTGAACAACAAGGGTGGATCGCTGCGTGAACGACTTGCCACAAATATCGCACGTGTGTGGTTTCTCACCAGTGTGAATCAGCTGGTGAACTTTGAGCGTGTAATGAGCACTAAACGACTTCCCACATACTGTGCACATGTTTGGTTTCTCGCCCGTGTGATTGCGGCAGTGCAGTTTCAAGCTGTCCTTCGTCGAAAATGCTTTTCCACAGAAGTCACACAAGAATTTCTCACCGGAATGAGACTTGATGTGGACCAGCAGGGACTTGCGATACTTAAAGCTCTTGTGGCAAGACAGGCAGACGTGCGCTCGTTCCGTGGGCTTTGCGTCTGGCTCGTGAGTCTTCTTGTGAGCCATCAAACTGTTCTTGGAAGTGTACGCCTTGCCGCACATGTCGCACATGTAAGGCTTCTCTCCCGTGTGTATGTTCCGGTGCTCGCGGAATTCAAAACTAGAAAAAAAACCTTTCCCACAGCTATCACATTTGAAAATATACTCTCCCAAGTGTCGTTTCTGATGAGTTTCAAGGCAAGCTTTGTGCATCGTGGCGTAACCACAAATGCTGCAAACATAATTTTTGCTGCCGACATGAATTTTTTTGTGTTTGGTAACTTCGTACGAGCGCTTGAACTTTCGCTTGCAAATATCACATTCAAACGGACGATCTTCGCTGTGACTACTCATGTGGCGTTTCAAAAGTTTTCGAGAGAGGCATTCTTTCCCACAGGTACCACACGTCATTTCCTTCTTACCTGTATGACTTTTCAAGTGTATTTTCAGATTGGATTTTATGCTGAAAGTCAAGTTGCATAACACACAAGCGTAAGTTTTTGAACTTAAATGAGTTTCCTTATGAAAAGAATGTTTGTCCCTAGGAACTAACTGATCACAGATGTCACACCGAAACATATCAGCCTTTTTTGAAGCAGATGCGGTGATTCCATTCCTTGATGCAAGGTTTTTCGCTCCACCTTCACTGATAGCTTTGACCTGATTAGTTACAGACCTGGAAAAGACAAATCCACGTCAGACAGTAACTAAGAGAACCTGTATAACTTACTAGTAACCTGATAAAATACTTTTATAGTTTTGAACCAAAAATATATAAATGCAGCACATGCACCCACAAGTAGAAATGTAGTCTTCACCTCTGCACTAATGCAATAAACGTGATTTTCCAGACAATTTAGAGTTGTTTTACAGTGACCAACAGAAAAAAACATACATGACTTCAGATTAGCTTAACAACAAGAAGAAATAATTCACAATAATTCTTCTAACCTAGCAGAAATAGAAAAAGAAAGAAGATGTTACCTGCATAAAAAAACTAAATCAAAATTAATGATGTGAACATGCATGCACATGCACACCTTAATTCAAATTTAGAAACTTGTGGTATAAAGTGGTTCTCTTTCCTAGCTGGCAACAATAGAGTTCATTCATGGTAGAATTATTTTAATGAAATGATATAAAAGTAAGCCCTTATCAACTAAACATGAGAAATTATTTTACCTAAAATTAGTTAGAACAGACTGTGGAACCTAAAATATTACAGTAGAACCCTGATTGTACGACGGTCTACGGTTCCCAAAAAAATAGACTCAAAATCGATGTTGTCGCAAAAACAATGTAGACCATTTAGAACCCTTAACTGTAAGAAAAATTCAAGTACAAAGTCAGTTTTTGCTCAAATATCTTTATAATCATCGCTGACACACAAAACAAACAAGTTTTCAATGTTAAAAAATATGTATATTCAAGACACCATAATAAACTACATAAATCACCATATGCAATTTATGGGATTGTTTCCCTACCCGCTCTAAAATACGACTATATGTGCAAATACAGATCGTCAACACGTTCGGGATGTACTCCATAACATTGTAATCATATGAATATCAAATAATGTGTACAGCGCGGCACATGTTAGATACAGCGACAGCAAGGCTAGCAGCGGTGAAGTGGCAACAGTGCGCGTCGAGACAGGTGGTCGGCCGCCACTAATATCGCCAACACAGCACGGAGCAGCGTGATGTGCCACGCTATCTCTCAGCCCTTCGCGGCCAAGGACATGCGCTGAGAGGAGTGAGAACAGACGTATTGAGTGACATTTGGTAAAACGTAATTTTTAATGTGCTATTGAGTACTACAGGTACAGTCTTTGAAGGAGACAGTATGCTGCAGACCATGGAATCGTGTGTATCCGCACACAGTACACGGCCACTCCGACGAAGCAGATACTGTGGCTGACGCAACAAGTGTAGAGAGCGAGACTAGCTGGCGGCTGCGCTAGCAGCTGCTCGTGTGCCGGCAGCGGCGAGTGGCGTGCTCGTACACTCGTAGACCATGCGGCACGTAGGAAAATACGAATTGTCAAATATTCTTATTTATATTTTCAGTTTTTTTTTTATTATTTTCAACTGCGGTTGGTGACAACTGCGGATGTGACGTCCACGGATAAGGCTACTGTAGTAACGGCAGCAGCATAATGTTATCTACGTATTCTTAAAAAGTGTGTTATTGTTACAAACACAATTTTTATTTTATTTTTTTTATTTTAAATTTGACGGTGCCTGAAAAAACTGTCGTAAAATCGGGGTTCTACTGTACATGCAAATGTTTGAGTAAAACTGTACACAATTTATGCTTCAAAATATTACTGTGACATGAAATATAAAGTTTTTAAGCAGTTGTTTTACTTTCGTCAGAGTAAAACAGTGTCTGATATGTTTCACAACTGGATGAAACACTTATTTTGTAAAACCCACGGTGGGGTGAGGGAGAAAACCAAATTGTAAAGTTTTAATTTTACGAGGCCTTCTGTGCAAGCAGCAGTCTAACACAAAAATTATCACAGCTCCTTATTTAACAAATGCAACTGCACTTCTGCACCAATATATACTGACAAAATGTTGCCAAATTTTGTTTTGTCTAATTAGTAATTTACACATATTCCAGCTGTGAACAGTTGATGTTTGCATGAAAATGACACAGATGTTACTGTTCTAATTGTAACAGCAATATTATTTATAATATTTAACTAAAAAAAATTTCCTTGCTTTGTCTAAAGATAATTCTTGGCAAAGTTCTGAATAATTTTTTCCTTTTAATTTTGAAGCTTTTCCCTCATAACACGTGTTACTAATTCATTCTTAAAAACTTTCCTTGTAAATGGCAACCATTTCCATCAAGTCTGAGTTATCATAACATTACAGTAGAATGATTATTTTAAATATAAATATTCCTATACCTTGTTTATAAGGCTACGCAATTTCAAATACGTTATTTAAGAGAGAGGGAAAAGATAATTTCAGTGAATATGTACAGCTTGAGTCAAAGACCATAGAAATTATTGGAAGCTGTAATGTTTGCATATGAAATATCATAGAGGCAAAACCTAGGAAGTTAAGTTTAATCCATGGAGCGGTCTCAGTGATAGTGAAAATCAAATTTATTTTTGTGGTTAAATTGAGGTGATATTACCACGAATAGAACATGCAAAAAGTGCACAAGCAAAATTATTCATATTCTGTCATTTTTATTTAAAAAATCTTCCACCCAGTCTGTCACAGTAACTACCAAATACTTGGTATAAGACCACGGCCATAGAGGAACAAGTCTGGACACATGGAGTTGAAAATTGACCCCGTTATGACTGATTGGCACCACTGGCACTCTGGGGTTGTTTTAACATTGCGTAAATGGGACTAAAAGGAGCAAATTTGTGTCAGAGCTGCTAGGAAAACTGCTAATACGACGCTATACTGCAATGTTAAAACAACACTTCACTGCTAGTGGCGCTTTCAGTCATAACGGGATCAACTCCATATCATTGTTAGATAGGCGAGTGTCCAGACAGACCTGTACGTCTACGACTGTGGTATAAGACAGTATGTAGTTTCCAAAATTTGTGTAGTGTGGCACTTCAGAATATTGTGACCAACTACTGACGGCATGCAAAAAATCAAATAATTTAAATGAAATGCTACGTAATACTTGTATGAAGACAATAATGATATTTATTTATACAGTATTGTATGTAATGTATAATAATTGTATAATTAGCCAGGTACTATGTACCCTGTGGCGTGCTGACCAGGATACAAGGAGGATCATCCGCGCCGTGTTATTTATTGGCCCATCATGGAGCCAAGATGCCTTTGACCTACTAAGCCAATGCTGTTTGTGAGGAACTTCATACACACAACTAAATAAATACATGTACTTATTTACTGTACTATAAATGAATGGTTTATGAATTTTTATTATTGGTTTTCTTAACAAACAAATCTAACAGTCCTGTAACTGATAATAGGCCTTTAATTTTATTGTGTGCAGTGCAGATACACAAAAGATGCCTTGAAATGAAAAAATACACAACCGCTAGGCTAAGACGACTATATTTCTTACTAAACTCATAGTTAAGAGTTAAGAATTTACACTTTGTTACAAAAAACTATAACAGGTAAAAAAAAAACTAGAACTATTTTACTACAGTACAACTTTACAGTAACACTGCAACAAATTAACACATAAAACAGCAAATGTAGAAAAATGAGGTTTCAATGTTTTAATAAACAAGAGCACAATATAAAATAGCTGAACACCACTTTGTTGTCTTTCCTCATTTGTTGCACATTACACAATTCTTAATTCAATTCACTTATACTACACTAAATTCCTCTCCAAACAAGTATGACATTAATGGGTGATAAAATGCTAGTTATTTGTACTAAATTCTTTGTTGTACAATGGGTTTTCAGCAACTCAGCAACTTATGCTAATCTTGGAATTTTCTACACATTTGAGACCAAAGCATCATGATTGGAGAAATCTTACATATTTTATAGCAAATTGTTTGCATATGTTAATTTTCTTATATAAAATACTACAGAAAAATATTACTATTAAAGAAACTGAGCATACTGTGGTGTTTTTAATTGACTGGGGTTTATACAAATGATCACTAATCATAGTTTTTTTCGTAACAATTTTTTTTTTTGCAAAAATTTCTTAGAAATTCGCCATTCTCAGTATTAACATTGCAGCATAGTACCAATGTCACTACATTGATGTAAGTTGCAAGTTCATTTTAACTACATAAATTCATAATACTATTTATTGCAATATTTATTTTACATGCTAATTATAATACAATGGTAATACACTCTCGTTAGAAAGTTACTATAACAATGAAAAAAATTTGAAAATAGACATAGCACAGTAGTATACATATAACGAGCTACGAATATGACAAAAATTAAACCTAAGGATTTATACATGCTGAAACTTATAAATTATGAATAACATAGATAGTTCAAAGATCAACTTCATTTTTTATTGATATAAAATTACTGAGAGCTCTGAACTAAATTTCTAGTGTATACCCACAGGAAACTACAAATGCAGTTGGTGGAAAGCAGACCTAGGCCATAATATGCAGGACAAGCCAGACCACAGAGAGTTCATTTTGCATGGTGATAGCTGAAGAAAAGGCAAGTCAAAAATGGCCATTCAGTTTATCCATAAAGTGAATACAGCGACAGTAACAATACCCCGAAAACAGACTTTAAAATCATATTTCTTCAAATAAAATAAAAACAATACCCAATATTGTATTGATTGGACACAATTCAGTCCGTTGTTGCTTAATGTAATGTACATTTACAGTGGTTTCTTATTTTATAATTGACGAAGCATAATTTTAAAGTCACATTTTAGGGTGGCAGTATGCCCACTATATTACAAATTGAAAATAACTTTTTGACTTACTTTTCTATAAGCTGTCACCATACAAATGTAACATACTCTGTCCTGACTCACCTTTTGTAGACAATGAATAAGATGCAGAAATCGGGGCAGTGTACACTAGTATATAATCTGTCCCAGAACTCTTGCAGTGTGGACCATTGAGTGAATTTCTAGCAGAGTACACAGAAGAGAATGATCTTTACAATAATTTATAACCTAACACTAAAGTTTAAGATTTCATCACTTGTACGCCAACATCCGAACCCTAGAATCGGTCACTATGCAAAATGAGACCATTTTATAAGCTTACTTTTTAAAACATACGTATCTGTTGGAAACACTTGTCAAATACGCATTATCTGCAAAATGATTGGCTGATAAACAATGAAGTGAGAACAGTAACTAAAAATTCATAAACTATACAATGTACAATATTAATTCAATATTAAAAATTTACTTTTCATGCATGCAGACAGAACATGTGGACGTAAAAAAAACTAACGAACAGTAGTTCATTAATTAGAATTTTTCAATGCTGAACGGGATTCTTTAACATGACTCTTCTGATGGTTGTTCATAAGTGCTCTCGACACAAAACCTTTGTCACATATCTTGCAGACATATGGTCTCTGACCAGTATGGTAACGCCTATGGATAACAAGTGTCGAGCGCTGCGTGAACGACTTGCTGCATACATCGCACGTGTGAGGTTTCTGCCCAGTGTGGGTGAGCTGGTGCACCTGGAGCGTGTAGCTTTTTGCAAACGCCTTGCTACAGATGTTGCATACACACGGCTTCTCCCCCGTGTGCAGGCGACGATGCAGCTTGAGGGAGCGGTGATTTGTCAGTGACTTACCACATACATCACACAGGAAGGGAGTCTTATCTAGATGCAAGCTCACGTGGTGTATTAGTGACTTCTTGTAAGGGAACATTTTGCCACAAGTCTCACATTTAAAAAGTTCTTGGTACTTTTGCAACTCGACGTGGTACATCTTTTGGTGAGTCAATAAATTAGCTTTGTACAAGAACGCCTTCCCACACACATCACACTGGTGGGGCTTGGCTCCCGTGTGAACGTTATTGTGTGCCTGAAGTTCAAAGTTAGTGTAAAATCCTTTGTTGCAAATGCTGCAAGTAAACCTAAAGTTCCTCAAATGCCTCTTCTGATGCACGTCCAGATATGACTTGTAGACTGTAGCATAGTTACAAATTTCACATGTGAACTTCTTTGATCCACTATGGAGTTTTTTGTGAGCTGTAAGTTCATATCTACGTTTATAAGTCTTGCTGCATATTTCACAACCAAAAGGCCGAAGTTTACTGTGAGATTTTAAATGGTTCATAAACTGTTTATTAGAAGCAAATACTTTTTCACACGTATCACAAAAAAAATCATTGGATTTCAAATGGGACTTCATGTGAGCACTAAATTCAGTTTTGTTACTGTAATTCTCATCACATATTTTACACGAAAATAGAATATTGAGCCGACCAGACTTGTCATTCTGTTTGTGTGTTTTGGCCACAATTTTATTTTCTTTGTGGGTTCTTCTGTGGTTGATAAGTTGTTTGCTAGTTGTAAACTCCTTGTTACAAGTTTTACAAAGATAAAGTCCCACTGTTACAGTAGAACTAATATGGCTGTCTTCCTCTGCATATTTTGTTGTCATGTAACCACATTCCGTTGATGAGTGAACACTTAAAGATTTATCAGAAATATTACCTTTATTTCTATTTACTTTTCTTCTTTTTTCATGCAGTACTTTTTCTTTAAAATTCTTCCTGCTGGGCTCACACAATTTTCCACTGAATTTAATTTGTGACCTAAAATAAAAAAAATAAACAAATGTCACTTCATTTTTGTAAACATTTCAGGTAAAATTGCTGAAAAATTGTTTCCAACTTACAATGTATTTTCTACAAATACAAATTAATGTGTATTCAGACAATGTTTCAAATGAGTTTATATATGTAGCACTAGTTTTTATCTCGTCTATTTTTAAATGCTGCTGTCGTATTTAGATATGACATGTGCCAAAATTACACAGATTAAGTTGAAAATGATGTAATAAATTTTTTGTAAGACCCATCTTTATTAAAATTCTTAGGCAACATGACAGAAAATATAACAATTGAAAGTTTAACGATATATAGTAATTGAAAATTAAAACTTTATGGCCATAAAATAAGAGACGCTTATAACAATAAAGTTAATAACATACTAATTTTAAAAAACTGCTACATACAGTATAGAATAATTTCAACAAAATGACAAAGGAGCAATGTAAATGAAACCCTACACATAATGAATACTATGTATTAGGCCTTGTGCCTTCTATATTTATGCAAAACTTGACTTAATACTTCAGCAAGAGATAAATTTACTCGATTGGTATCGGACAGAACTTCACTGCAGTCTTTAATATGCAGGAAAATATTATAGAAATAAAGAGACATTTCAATCATGACAATTTTAACTTAATTATTTAAGTTGTATAGCTACGAAAAAAACAGCAGCAACCTATAATGAATATAGTGATTATAATTATAATGAAAGTAGTTGTGATTGTACACGAATATCACTAGAGGTGTACAGGCACTACTGCTACACTTAACACTATTCTCCGAGCCTTTAATGATATTCTTAACGTAACATCTACAGTACTTACAAAATAATTAATGCCAGATTTTTGCAAAGTGAACGTGTGTAAAAACTTGCAGACAGGGGATGGTTGTTTGAACATGTACACATGAGAGAAGAAATAAGCAATTTTAGAAGTTGACACAAAAAATCTGTGCAAATTATTTCAGTACAAAGTATGAACATTTCAAAAGTTACATCTCTGGACAATGCCAACACATGCAACTAGATACAGAACTATACCAAACTCCTGCAACTTACGATGAATTGTCAAAGTATTTTTAAACTTTACTTATTTCTGACCATATGAGAGAAAAAATTACAGTGAAGTGCAGCTCAGTGTTTTGTACGTAAATCACATTTAAACTAATGTTAGGAATTATCCATGCAACAGAATTTATTACGGTGCAGTGGGAAAATGTTGGGTAACATAAAAAAATTTTATGTCTACAGCAAATAACATCAAAAAAGTATTTTGCTAAACTACCTAAAAAGTTAACTCTAAATTATCAGCATGTATATGGTGCATAAGCTTAAAAAAAAGTTTATTTCTCGACCCAGGAAAATCTTTGCTTTAACCGTAATTTAACACATTTCACTCTTGATTTAACATCTCTACAACCTGAAGTTCAGAAGGTAGCAGTTTACAAGGTATATTTTTAACTTTTGTAATGTTAATTGGTGTTGCAAGTTATGAAAGATTCAGAACTATCCACACTGTCACCCATTTTGAGTAGCATTGATAATCGTCAATATTAGTACAGTAGAAGCTCGATAAAGCGCTCATGTCGGGAGACTTAAATCTAACCCGAGCTATAGCCTATGCGCGCTGTACCAAGAAAGACCAGAAAGAACAAAAAAAATTTTCAATAAAGTGTTATTTAGCGCCGCAATATTCTTATTTGCCACCGTATCACGTTAAACTTTCATCCTTCATAAGTCGGCCCACCTTATCTGCGGTATTTCGTTCCAGGAAATCCGCGGATAACGAAAACTGTGTATATTCAAGACACCGTAATAACCTACATAAACCACTACATACAATTAATAAAAAAAATTTTAACCCCTAATCTCAAATGCTACTATATTTGTGCGAGGTACAGATATTTAATACATTCGTAAAGTGTCCCACAACACTTAAATATCGTAAAAAATACACGTAGCGTGTGCATTGCGGCGCAAGTTAAATACAGCGGCCCGCGGCAGCCACACTGCGAACGGTCGCAGTGACTTGGCAACAGCGTACACGAGCCAGGTGGCCGGCTACTGCTGACGTTACAACACAGCACGGACCTGATCCGCAGCGCTATCTCTCCACCCACCCTACACTGCCAAGGACGTGCGCTGAGCAGACAGTGTGTGTCTCCACAAGCGTTGAAAGAATGGCATATAATAACACTATTTCTCGCATGTAATGCATCCTTTATCTTTGTCAACTACATAAAACAATAGTGGACCAAGCAAAATTATGACTACATGGGCGTGAATATTTTGCATTTGTATCTAAATATTTCTTGCTTGTACGACGTGCATACCAATTACAGAAAAGAATCGCACCATAAACATAAAATATTTAACAATGTTAGCAGTTTCGTTTTTAATACGCCATCACTGATTATACTAAAATAGACTTGGCACGGTTTTTTTTCACACATGTCACTGAAAAATTTAACTCCACTGGTAAATGTGGATAAAGTTTTAGCGGTTTCCATTTGAATACAGCGCCATTGATTGCAATTAAATTAACTTAGCTCGATTTTTTTTTGCCGTTTTCGGTGCATTACTAACATTTGATCCTATTTGTCGTGCTTTATTTCGAGACGTACGAGTGGCACACTCGTTTTTTTCCCCGTACCTGCGGCCAATTGCAACAGATATGTCTTTGCTTAAATGTAGCTTTTTCATTTTGTCAGACAAAGTAAGAATTTTGCAATATTCTCTTCGGTTTAGAAGGATCACTACAGTCTTTCTTTTTAGGAAACATTACGCTGCAGGCCACGGAATCGTGTATAGTTGCACACAGTAGAGGCGTTTCAGGGCCGTGTACTACGTGCGAGCGGGCAGCAAGCAGGCAAACAAGACAATGTAATTAAATACAAGCGCGTGTTCTGCGTGGAAGCAGTTTGAGGGCAGAAGACGCAGCCCGCGGGAGATATCAAATCATTTAGTTTTGGAAGCTTGTGGCAAGCGATAAGATCTATGCAAGTGAAGTACCGACGCCCGTGCATTCGACTCTGCATCGCTTCCTTGCCCCTGCCGCCCGCACCATCCGCTGACCGCTGGTAAACAAACATACCGCGCGCACCAAACACATTGCGTAGCGGAACAGATAACAGTGGCTGACAACACGAAACTAGATGCTCTCTCGTGCACAAGTGGCACGCTAGTAGTTCGTATGGCAAACCATGCGCGCGTGCGCAAAAATATGAATTCTTAAGAATTTCATGTTTATATTTTACGTTTTTTTCCCTCGTTTTCCAACTGCGGTTGGTGAAAACTGCGGATACGAAGTCCGCGAATAACACTGGCTGACTGTAATACAGTACTCCAGTTTAACTGTTAAACTACTGTAGTTTATGTTATGTAGATAATGTTTAACCTGTCTTTCACCAAATAAGCCTTTTTTTTCTGCGACATCACACCACATAAAAAACTGAACTGATCGCAATAAATTCTTGTTGGCAGCTGCTAGTGTGTCGTCAGCTGTGACTATCACTTTCCACCCACGTAGCGGCTGGGGATCTTAGTGCCAGTTTCTGCCCCTTCCCCCTTCCAAGCAATACTTTCCTCTCCACTCCTACCACCCCTAACAAGATGCCTTCCGCACCGCCGCACAGCGAGACGTCAAGACTCCTGGCGACTAATAAACACATCCGGCCTGTCAAACTTTGAACACGTGCATTACAGCTTCCTGTTCGCTGCCTTTTGTCCTTCTCCGCCCCTCTCATTTGATCATTTGACCGGCAAAACATACGTTCCTTTGAAGTACATAGTAGGATTCTGAAGTTTCTAGTACATTAGCTTGGGGGACATGAATTACCCTGCGATATAGCTGAATGCGCGGTTTATCGAAGCACAGTATACCGAGCTTCTACTGTACATTGTGACAAAGCTGAAATTTGTGATTTTTACGAATTAAATTTTTTTTCATATGATGCAGCTTGTTTACAAACAATAAGTGTTTACTTTCATCACTGTTTTATTCCCCTGATGGGAATAGGTATATTTTTTTTGTTAAACATTTGAGAAAGTCAGGATTTTCAGCAAACTCTTTAGCAGTTCTGTATAGGCAGCTTGTCTGTGTTTTCTCGAGAGCTCGGGCCGCAGGAGAAAGCTTGAGTGTGCGGATGTGGTCACGGATCGACCAGATGGGAGCATGCAGGGTGGAGTGTGCACATTCCTGCGTTTTCCGGTGGCCGGCCGTGGCGTGCATTCGCCATGCATCCTATGTTTTGTCTTTGCACCTCCAGAGTTGTTCAGAAACGTGTTAAATGTTATGCGTAGTAAGTTTTCTTAGCATTTTTTTTTCTCTGTCTTTGCTGTGCGCAGTCGGAGGGAGAGGGGATAGCGACTATTGAGGCCAGCTGTTTGGTTTGGTGGCTAGCGAGAGAGAGTTGCTGTGCAGTGGTCTTACAGCGTGGGTTATGCTGACACACAGTAGCAACAGCGTCGTGCTGTTGAGGTGGGATGATCATGCTGAGCACACGCTGCTTGGTCATTTATTTTATAAGAATTCCCATTAGTATGTAGACAGGGAACGACATCTTCACACACCCCTGGAGTATAGTTATCTAAGTACTACGTAAGTTCCGGTAACCATTTGTGATCAAATTTGACTTAGATCAGGAACCTAAGTATTCAGTAAATTAACTGTCTAGACATTTTAGAGGCCATGATCAACTGTCAGTGCCTGGGAGGTTTAAGAGAATTATTGTGTAATTTATGAGACGTGTTGTTTAGAAAGTAAGCTATTAAGGGTCAAAGAGTAATGAGAGACTTGTGAAGAAGTTACAAGTATACTGTGGCATAATTCTGAGTGAAACCGATAAGGTTTAAAGTTATTAGTTTGAAACATCTTTCTTTATTTTCATTTGGGTATGTCAGATCATTTTGTAGCTAGACACGAAGCGTTGAAATTGAGATTAAATGTAATCTAAACATATCTGAATTCTTGTTAACTTTCGGATATCTTGCAATTAATGCAATGGCTGCAGAAGTTTGGATATTTATTAAACATGAGTGCGAACTGAATTTGTCCGTCTCTCTTATTTCAAATAGCTCCCTACTCATTACATGTGAAAACTTAGAAACTGAAACTTTAATTTAAAAACCGATGTTGTCAGCCAGAAAAAATTAAAATTTAAAATTTAAGTCATTCCTTCTATGAGTATAGTGTTTCAATTGATGTGTATCAGTTTAAAACAACCACAGTTCCTAAAAAGATCCTGGTACAGTCTCGTTAAACAGTATGAGTAGCTCTACCTTATTTTGGTCTGATGCAAGTAGAAAAGAGAATTTAAGTATGGTATTTTAATTTGGGGCTTTGTGCTATTCCCTTTGTATAGAAAAATTACATTTTCATTAGCACGTGGTAGATGTTCCCCTTTAGAATAACGTCTTATTTATTTATTCCATACGCACATTTAGCACTAGCAGTTTACAATCTATTGAAACTGGAGAGAAGAGCGTACATACATTAACTATCCCACATCCCTACAACAAAGATGGAGTTGACTGGACAGATCTAGTGAGTGAGTCCAACCGAGTTCTTAAACGCTCATGAGAATGATGAGGCGAGTGAGAAGTAATCATGGAATGTTAGGTCGAGAGAAACAAAAGAACATAGAGAAAAACCCACCAGCAAACTGCAACAGTAACCACACATTCCATAAACAAAAACTGTAAGCGATTCCACAAGGAAACCAATCTGAATCATTGCGTGACTGGGAGGCTAGTGGTCAAACCACTGCTGCACATGACAAGTCTTAATTCTATTTTCATTGGTACCAACCCCCAAAGTTAAAACTAATACACCTACATAACTCTGACAATTAACCCTGAATACTGTTAACAAGAGGCACTTAATAAAATGTCTAACTTTAGAATTTTTTTTTTTTAATTTTCTGAAAAAAAGTTTGTTAAAATAGGTTCAAATCTACTATTTCCACACTTTTTTTTTGCCGCAAAAACATATTACCAATTTTTTCTTCAACATGTCATTACTCAAAACTATATGATAGTTTTGTTATTGACTAAAAATGTTATCAGAGAAAATATCTAAAAATTGAACAGTATGTACTTTCTACAAATCTAAAACAACAAATACATATTTTGCTATTAAGGGCGTTCACGTGACAAAAATTCAAAATGTTATATTTGCTTGGCATATTGTTAGTTTTATAGACATTACTTGTTACTACATTTTCCACTTGTAGAAATTTTTTAGCTCTCATAGTTTTCCCATAGCGACATGTCAAAGTCAGAATTTGCAAGTTACAGGAACATAGGTTTAACAAAAACCAAGTGACTTACTCGAATGAAATAATTTACACTGAAATTATATACAATGGGCACTATGCTAAAATATTTAAAAACGCGGAATGGAATTCCTTTGTACCGAAAATGACGAAAATTTACCTCATTTGTGGCAATTTTTAAAAAAGACAAAATGACTTTGTTGTGTGTTTTTAAATCTTTTAGCATATTGCCCATTATATCTAATTTCAGTGTAAATTATTTAATTCGAGTAAGTTACTTGGTTTTTGTTAAACCTATGTTCCTGTAACTTGCAAATTCGGACTTTGACGTGCCGCCATAGGAAAACTATGAGAGCTAAATAATTTCTACAAGTGGAAAATGTAGTCACAAGTAACGTCTATAAAACTAACACTATGCCAAGCAAATATAAAATTTTAAATTTTTGCCACGTGAACAACCTTAAGCAGCTATAAAGCCAGCTTGAAGTGTGATGAGATTCTGACATTCAGTACTTTTAATAGTTACCTATTAGACTCACTATGATGCAGGTCTCCGAGATTTCTAACCATAAATAAAACACATTACTCTTTTATTACGTTTCATCAATCTTACATGTTAGAAACAGCAATACGAGATTTCCCTACATTATTGCGAAATGGAAACTACATTATATTTATCATGCACTGAACACTGAAGGAAAATTTTATTATTGCTACTTAAACATGTTACAAAATTGACAGGCTAACATGTTCGTATAATGTAATTGTTTATATTTTTAAGTAGTTATACATTTTTTTTTTTTGGATTTTGATATTTTAATAAACTTTTTAAATTCTTAAAATCATTAAATACAAATTTTTTTTTCATAATAATTTATATAAATACAAATTATAGCTATGTATGAAAAAATTCTAAGGTGACACTGGAGAATTACCAACTTAGAATGCATAAGCCACTTACTGCCTGGTTAACATGTTAACTTCTGAAGTGTACAGTATATGTTTGCCCGATTTTGATATTTCACCTCTGAGAAGAGTGTGTATGAACAGGATTACAGACCCCTTGCTATTTCAGGAAGTCACGGTGGTTAAGCTGTCAACATGGAGCTGCCAGGCATGTTTCTCAGAAGACTAAAGTCACAATTAGGCAAGTTTTTAAACTGGCAACAAACATTAAAATTTTATTACATTCACATAGCATTACATAGTTTTCTGCTGCTGTGGCATTGTTTTTAAAAGGTGTTGAAAACTAACACTAAATATGAAAAAAATATCTTGTATTGCACACACAAGTTGCTGCCAGCAGCGAGTCCCATTTTCCACATTATTGATTTTCAAACCGTTTACAATGATGAGATATAACACTTAAACTGGATTACAACTTAAGCTGCGATGAATCGTTACTACATCAACAAAACAAGAAATGAACTAACAAAACCTCAGTCTATTGCTGAAACACTGTAAAAAAATCTATACATCCTCATAAGGGTGAACGTTTCGTCTATGTTCCCGCAGACAACTGTTGTATTGAAAATTTATGTCACATGAGCTACAGTAATACCGCTTTGATCGTAAATGAACATTCTTGTGGCGGTTCAACTTATATGTACTGTGGAAACTCCTGTCACACACACTGCAAATATTTTCTGGTTTGTTAATATGTTTCCTTTTCATATGCTGCTCCATGCTGCTCTTATAAAATGTTGAGAAGTTGCAGTCATCACAAGTCATCTTTTCCAAGCCTTCGTGCATCTTCTTGTGGTTTCTTAATGCCTGTCTGCTTTTGTACGACTTAGCACAAACATCACACTTCACTTTCACCTTCTTGTGAACGTTCAAGTGAACGGACAACCTGTAACGAGTTGGAAATACTTTCCCACAGGACTCGCACGTCCACTGCTTGACAATGCCGCATGTCTTGTGCGCCTCGAACTCGCTTGGGTAAGAAAACAACTCCCCGCAAGTATTGCACAAGCAGAGAACAGTGTTAGAGTGCTGTCTTGGAGCTGTTATGGAATGGAGTCTCTCATAAATACCAGATTTGACTATTCTGAAACCAGTCGGCGTTAGATTTGAAACATTTGTCGCTGCACTTTGCCCATACTCAGGAATTCTAAAACAGAAACAATTGCTAATCAGTGGGAAATTCATGCTGTCCAAACTATATGCAGAATTCATTATAACCTAAAGAGTCTACTCAATACTTGAGCAAATACGAACTGTAATAAAATACTGATTTTTTTACACTTGGTGTTGTTAAATTTTTTTCCACTGATATCTACTGAATTTATTTTGTTGACTAAGCAAATTTCATAAACATAATGTTCAAGAATTAAGTACCTATGCTATTAAAGAATTTAAAGTACCTAAAACTACCACAATAAAAGAACATGTAATACAATATACAAAAAAATTACTGAACTTAAATATATGAGTTTAAAAAATGAACTCTGGTTAAACAAAGCTCAAAATAAACTCTTAGTAAATACAATTCAACAACTCGTAGCAACTTGCCAGAAATATGACTTCACTTTTGTAAAGGTCTCAGAATTTGAACAAATTTTTATGTTGATTATTTCAATGATCTAGATATAATGCTAGAATGTCCACACGCTTGGTATGTAATGGAACAGAATTTAAAACCAACATTACTTAACCATTACCTACATAAGTACTCCCATATGTATAATTCTGAGGTAATCTGGCAAACAATTAAGTCTAACATGGACGAAAACAAATATGCCTGCAATCATAACAAGCAAAATTTTTTAAGATTTAAACACTGCAAATGTGAAATGCTGAAATACAAAAATATTGGTTCCAACAATGTGTGTATACAATGCTACAGAAATATGGTTACATGGCTACAGCTCAATTGTTGGAGAGACTTAGGAGCCTATGTTACTGGGGTGGAGGGAGAAGGAGGAAGAATTCAGACTGTCTCCTTCAATGGAGGAAAAAACACCATTTGTGCAACTACCTTCACGATGCATCTTGTCAGCCTCTATACACATCAAATTAACACCTTGAAGGAATGTATATTCAATTTTGTTAACCATGAGACAGTAACATTTTGCTGAGCTTTCTAAAAACTTCAAATGCAAACACTCGTATTGATGGGTTAAGGTACGGTTTGATGGATGTATGTATGTCTGCATGTAAGTAAGGGCAACATACAAATAAAAAAAAATTGTACCTTGACAATCATTAAACTGCCAGTAATCATAATCTTTTTATTTGAATAATCAGTACACTCAAAGTCATGCAGAGATGTAATGCAGCCTAGTAGTGACAAACCGTGTGTGCTGCCATTCACTTGGTTATGTTTATTGTAGACACAGTTAAGTCACATGGACTTGGACTTCTTCAAACAAGCACAAGCATTAGTTTTCACAATCACTGTTCAAAAAATGCACACATATAGTAATTAACACAGAACCATTTTTTTTCTAACTCTACAGCACCATTTACACAAAGCAAGATGCAAGCAAAACTAGTAAAAAATCAATGGACATAATGGCAAAGAGTCGTGACTGAATGCACCATATATCAATCCTACAAATTGAAGCATATCACAGTTTCAGCTGCGAAAAGAAAACTCTTGTGATTCGTATATCAGTCTAATACATTTACTCATACGAACATAATGCATACAAGGAAGCAGAAATGCTATAGTATTTCAGAAAAGCCAGCGACAGACATTTACTTTTAATGTATCTGCGATCGTTTAAAATATGTTTCTTCTTTCTACCATAATGGCTCTTAAATAACGACATAGGCCAATAATCAGAAGAGAGAACTTGCTGCAAAATAATTTTGTCAAACATTTTTCTGCAATAATTTTGATAATTTTGCACGACAGTTAACAAGAGACTTGGACATAGTTAAATCTCGCATTGTGTAAATTCTGCTTAAACATGGTCACAGCACTTCTTTTATTTGATGTGATGTTATTTCTACAATAAAACCCTATCTTAAATTATATCACATTAGTTATTTACACTGTATAAAAAAAATATCTAAAATTAAAGGGGACAGTAAGAGCGTTAAGTTTTAACTGAACAGTTTCTTTACTATACAATTCTACAACGCCAAACTCATTTTCTGTTCAGTAATTTAGTCACAGCTCTAATTGCAGGGTGATTCAAATGTGCCAATTGAATGTCAAGTAAGGACATATTTACTGCAGGAGAACAACGCGCAGCAACTAAACCCCTTCTTAGAATGTTATACCATACAATTCAAAATTATGACCTCCATTGTCTTGAAAATAAATGGTTCATAAGATCTTCAGGGTAACAGGAACTTTTCAATAAACTGGTATATGAAACAGTCTGTGTTTAAGTGCAAAATGTATGATGTGTTATATTGATAACATGTACACAAACTACTAACAATATAGTTCAGTATTCTGTACAAAATTTATCAGCACTGGTAATTTTAATGTATACAATACAATATTGTTTTAGTTTATATTACACAGTGGACAGTCTGTTAAATATATTACTAAGCAGAAGAAATAAAAGATCATGAATATCAAAAATTATTTTAAAAAGTAGAAATATCTGCATAATCATACATATAAATTCAATAGTGGAAGACAGATTCTTAAACTATTTTACTGATGTAGTAATGTATAATATGAAGGTTGGCATCACTGTGACCAGTGGTAAGTGTCATGGCACCGAAGACACAGCAATGATAAAATGGCGTTAGTAATGTAGGAACATAAACATAGAAAATAGTGGAGAGACCATTGATACAACTGATAAAAGATACTGCACTACAATAAAGTTCCTAGAAATTTTTCCTGTTTTCAGAGAACTTACGAACATTTTTATTTACTGCAAAAGAAACTCATCACATAGAATGAACTGATAAGTACTGACAACCAACCTTGCTTTGCATTCTAGATGACCAGACAAAAAATATAATACAGTAACGCAACCCTTTAATAAAGTACAGTGAAACTTCCCTTAGCGGACACTTCCGAATAGCGGACACTTCCGAAAAACGGACAAAATGGGCAAAAAAGGGGCGCGAAAACAGTTGCAAAGCAGCTTCAATGAATGTTTCGGCAGCGAGTCGTAACTAAGAAAGTTCGATTTGTACACCCCTTGTAAGCAGGTAGCGTGTAGCCTCGCGTTATCTCGACCCCCCCCCCCCACACACGCACGCGTGCAGCTGCCGTGTAACACGATCCTCCCACCACACACGCATGCGACGTGTGTTGTAGCGCTTAGTCATTGTTTACTCTTCTTTTCATGCACTTCACGTAATAGTGTAGCAGTCGTAATCGAGTTACTTATTTTGTGTGAAATGTCTCAGAAGCGTAAACGTTTAACTTTAGAGGATAAATTAGCTGTGATTAGGATACGTGAAAAAGAAAAATTAAGCGTCCGTGACGTTGCTGCGAAGATCGACGTGGGGAAAACTCAGATTACCGACATAATAAAAAATAGAGAAGCAATACTGAAGTCGTGGACGGAGAATAGCTGCGGTTCCAGCAACGTACATTCCCAAAAACGGATGGACTGACTGTAGATACACTAACGTTTGAGTGGTTTTGTAGCCTCTGTTTCTTTCTTTCTGAGGCTGTGACGTTTACTCGGCAGATTGATAGTGTAGAAAACATTTTTTTTCATGCCTTTCATTCAATTAAGTTAGCCATATGAAAATACTCGACTTTAGCCAAATGCATATGGAGTGAGGATTTGTTCACACACACGTTGAGAACAATGGACAAATTAGGGAGACATGAGCTGCAGTTAACGTAAATTATGCACCACAAAACATTGGCATCAAACTTTTTTTTTAATAATTACCCACGTCGATCTCGGAAACTTTGACACACGACTCGGAAATATTTCACGTGCCGAACCGGCTGACAGTGCGAGCGAGAGCGAGCGACGTGTAGACAAGGCACACAGTCTCATGCTCGCGCGCGCCAGTGTGTGTGGATGAGTCACGTCGGCCAGCCAGCTGTATCGGC
The DNA here is from genome assembly GCA_003012365.1 of Medauroidea extradentata. Lineage (NCBI taxonomy): Eukaryota > Metazoa > Arthropoda > Insecta > Phasmatodea > Phasmatidae > Medauroidea > Medauroidea extradentata. The sequence goes on from PNEQ01023008.1 coordinate 75,935, forward strand.
GCGTGGTAAGATTTATTGCCGTACATCATCGAAAGGTTTTAAAATTTCTCCGAAAATATCACAAAAATTCGACCTTGGACTAGCGAGAGTTTAACGCAGTATAGAGTTAAGAAAATTATGTAGGTCTACCATTTTTGTATTAAAATTTTTTATATATGTACTATATTATTTATATACTACTGTAATTCCTAATAGCGGACACTTCTCAATACCGGACATTTTTTTTATGCACCAGAGGTGTCCGGTATTGGGAAGTTTCACTGTACATTTAAACATAATATTACAAGTGAACTGTAATTACTTTGTTGAAATATGATTTGGGGGGAGGGGGGGGGTCTAGTTGAGGATAACTTACGAAAACAGAAGTCTTACCAGCCAGCAATAATAAGGTAGCCCAATAAGCTATGGTTGTGCGTACCAAAACTGTCTGCTGTTTTCTTTCATGGGTAGAGGCAAGATTATACGGTGAAAGGCTATAAAACTTAAAATACATGTTACGGTGGATGCATCAACATTATTGACACAATACAGCACAGATTCACCAATTTTCTAAAAGAGTTTCATATTCAATATATTTCATTATTTAGTAAAGCGAAACATCTGACACAAAAAAACAAAAACAAAAAAACAATATGTTATCTTACGCAAGCAACAGCAGTGGTCACAACAGAAACAGACATCACATTCACTGTACTGATTCCAAAAAGTTGACTATGCAATTAGATGTACATTGTCAACATGCAAGAAATAATAATCTCCATAGTGCTTCACACAGCATCAACAAAATTTAATTTAGGTCACAAAAAAAACTTATACAAGCTACAACTCTATTTTATTTACCTTCAACATTATTCTAAAAAAAATATGTATGGAACATTTTTTAAGGTACTTGATGAATGTAAGGTAACTGTCGAGACCCTCATACTGCATATACATTTTTATGAAATGTAGACACTGTACATGGCACACAAATAACACAAAAATCTCAAATTTAAAAAACAAACCTGATCTAAAAATTAAACCATATAATTGGGCCCTATTTATGAGGAAAAGCATCCTGACTCCAGTGTTTCACTAAGGTGTAATAAGCCAGAAAGAGATATTCTTTATAATGTCTGTTGTAAGGTTGTCGGCAAATGCAGATGCATCCATAATTTTCACCCAAATGGTAGCACAATTTATTCCAAAAATCAATGCTGTGCCACTTTATACGACACGTATTCTACCAGCAATAAAGGCACCACTGCTGGACCTAGGAAGATTAGTCACAAGTAGCTTTAAAAGAAACTACAATTAATGTAACTAAAGGTGAAATAAATTAGGACTGTGACAAATTGCTAAGCACACACTGTACCATACTAAACTGAACACAGGTTAGTGACGGCAACACTAACTAAAAAATCTAACATTTTGTTGATGTGATCACTTTAGCAAAGCAAGGTAAATATTTTGTAAATATTTTTAGACTACATTATTTAGTGTCAAAGTTATTAAAAAATGGTTTTGACTTAGAGCTGTACATCTTGTACTACTATCTATAAAGGAAACTTGTTTAAAAAAAAAAAAAAAAAAAAAAACATGAACATTCTGCTCTCACAACGGTTTGTATGAAACGTCTTCTATTATCTTCCTGTGTAGCACCTTCCTATGTACCATTTAACAGCACACTATGTACTGTACTACAGAAAAGATAACATTCCAAAGAACAAGACATTTTCCAAAATGAAGTACTACAGCTACTTGTGCAGAACCACCTCTTACAAACTCACTGGTTAGCATGCCTACTGTTTTACTATCTCACATAACAATAGTTTCTATTCTTAAAAGAGTGACAACAGGTTGCCTAAAAAAGAAGTAGTGTCATTTAAAATACAATGTGACCATGTACAGTCTGACAGAACTGAGGCCAATATATCATGAGCCATTTAGGATCTGATCTGCTTCTCATTTTTTTAGTACTACATAATAAAAAATAAAATATGTGATACAAAAAGTATTTTTAATGTTTCAAAGTATATATTTAAATGTAACACATAGGGACACTCTTTACGTAAAATAGTAGGTAAACAGTTATTCTACAATACGTATTGAAGATAACATTTATTTGAAACAAAATTGTGACATATAAAAAAAAACTAAAAACTAATATCAAAGAAAATTACAAACTATGCATCTACATATAACCCTCTGTAATATGCATAAGATACAAACTGTAAACAAGAACTACTAGTTATGACAACTCTGATGTGCAATGAGAAGTCTCCTAGTGACAAACTGACGAAGGCAGATGTAACACTCATATGGCCTCATGCCAGAGTGGTAACGCTTGTGCACCACCAGGGTCGATCTCTGCGTGAACAATTTGCCACACTGGTCGCAAGAGTATGGCTTCTCGCCCGTGTGAGAACGTTTGTGGACAGCCAAGTAATTAGAAGAGTTGAAAGCCTTGCCGCACGCATCACAAACAAAGGGCTTCTCCCCCGTGTGAGACCGCCTGTGTGTCTGGAGAGACACGTTGCTCGTCACCGATTTACCACATATGTCGCACACGAACCTCGACTCACCAGTGTGGGAGCGTATATGGTTTGTGAGTTTGTTCTTCTGCTTGTAACTTTTGCCACATGTTTCACACTGAAACAATTTGGTGTTTACCGTGGGATCATGGGACTTCTGGTGGGCAAGCATATTGTGCCTGTGTATAAAGGCCTTTCCACACAGTTCACACTGATGTTTTTTACCATTATGCGTGTTGGCATGACTTTGCAGCTCAGACTTTGTGTAAAATTTTTTATCACAACAACCACATGGAAAAAGTGCCTCACAAATGTGTCTCTTCTGGTGAATCTTCAGGGCAGCTTTATACATTGTAGCATAGCCACATACATCACACACACAGTTTTTGATTCCAGCATGAACCTTTTTATGACAAGTAAGTTCATGCTTGCGTTTGAAAGTTTTCTCACACAAGTCACAAGAAAATGGGCGTTCCTCCGTGTGGCTGGTCATATGTTTCACCAACACACTCTGTGAAGAAAATGTTCTCTCACAATACTTACAAGTTAAGTGTATGCCACTCGAGCCATGTGCCTGGGCATGAACGTTGAAACTAATTTCTGTCCTGAAAAGCTTACCACACACTTTGCAGTGATAGGATTCATGAGCTTCATGCAGTCTTCTATGGACGACCATTTTACGTCTACTGAACATTTTTCCACAGTCCTTACATTTCTTTCCATGAGGCCTGGTATCACTGTTTGAATTACAGTGAGTATCATCATAAATAGTAACTCCTCCTGCACACCTAGAATAGATCATAATGCACAAGCATTCCCAAAATCATTTTTGAAACTAAAAGATAGAAATTTAACAGACTAAGCACAGTCTATACTGCCAAACTGAAATTATCTACTGACCTAATAAAATATAAAAAATTCTGAATAAGGTAACAATGATGTAAAATATTACAACTATGATAAAAGAATAATAATAAACTAAAAGACAACTGGTAAAGAAAATCCCAGTAAAATAAACATACCAAACACTGTAATTAATAATGTGCAACCTCCCACCATTGGTTGCTGTTGGTAGCTACCACAGCAGGAAAAGGATAAATAGGTATGGTCACGCAAGTAGGAGAAATGACAAAGTGATGCATCGAAAACCTGTTGTTAGAAAAACAAGTTGGCACCCAAAGATGAGATTATCAAAAGATAAGATACAAAACATGAAAACAGTGGGAACTGATCAGAATAATTGCAGGAATAAAAACCTACAGGAGGAACTGTTTGACAAGGGCATAGACCAATGCACCTTCCACATGTCACAGCAAGATATATATATATATATAATATGCACACATCACTTGAGAATGATAGGCAGCAAAAAACTCATTATTTCATAAATCAATACAGACAGCATTTCTATCGAACAAAACTATTTTTGAAATGTTTTTTAGGACATATGTATGTGCATAAATTTTTTTGCACAACGGTACACCAAATTCAAAATCTGCTTGTTGTTAAAACATGTCATCAATAAAAAACTAACTGGCCTACGGAAATAACGTAATTCACAGTGAATGTGTCCCTTGTAGAAGTGATTTACAATTTTTAAATATGCTAAAATAAAGAAAAAATACATTATTTAAAAAAATTTTTAGAAATACAAAACCACTTTCACATGTGAAGTTATGAGTTTTTCGTTTAGTAGGTACCTCACAACAATATTTTTTCACTCTGAATTACATATATTTATTATTAGCAAGTTAGATATTTTTACTAAGAAGAAGTTCCTACAGAAGTCAAATCCAGACTATAACATGTCATAAAAAATATGGAACACGAACACAAAAATTCTTTTGTTACACCAGCTTCAAGTAAAACAGTAGTCACTACAATAAAATAATAAATTTCTTTTGCTGCAAAGCACCTTGAAATATTTGTCCAAACAAAAATTTTGTCTGCACAACAGAGTGTACAATAAAATTATGCTAAAGGTTTCGTCAAAGTGAATTGGTACTTCTAAAACAACACGCATGCTCTTAAATGAGTACGTGCATCTACTACAAGAGATTAAATTTATTACATTATAATTACCAACGGAAAAAGGTCGCCCTGTTGAGACAAATATTGTGTTTTGCAGATGTGTTTTTGTAATTTTATTTATGGATAATTGTCTCGTAATTGTATTATTATATGTTTTGTAATGTAACCGCGAGGAGGCGTTGTTTTAAAAGTATGGTCAGCTGAGGTTGCATGCACAGTGCTGGTGCGCGAGGGACAGGCAGAGCCGTAGTGCCGCGGAAGAGAGATAGACGGACTTTCGACTGCGATTGAGGCGGTTGGGTCGAGGTGGTCGAGCAAGCCTCGACGGAGTGATTTTGAAACTAACCAGCGGGACAGTGTGGGATGTAGAGCTAATGTGGAATGCAGATGTTTCTGCTGGGTTGGCCGAATGCATATCTCTACTATAACATTGTATTGTCTGGTACGTTTTAAGGAGAGCCAGCTAGAAGACTGCGCTGCTTGTAAGGAGCTAAGTTGCTTGGCCCTTAAGGATCCCCCGAGGACTGCCTTCCACCGATGAAGAGCCACCGTCGTACTTTCACGAGCGGCAAGGAACGCTCCGCATATGTTCATCAAGATTACGGGAGCATTGGACTGGGAACTGCGTTGAGCAAGGTATGAGACGTCGCCCTTGAAATAGTGCACATGGCTGACCGGCACGGATATTAACTTTTGGTGTGATTTGTGAATATTTTTCTTCTGCATAAGGGGCAGACATTAACTTCCAACGTCCTCCCTAGCATCATATTATATGGTGTTATTCAAAAACAAGTAAAGAGATATTAAAGTAATCGTACAGTATCTTTCCAAAAATGTGTAAACAAAATGATTCCCCCTTTTTCAAATGTTACAAACAACATAATGTTAATTAGGGTTAACCAAGTTGTCTCCCTACTTAGGCTAAAATAGAGAGAGGCAGCGTAGTTACTACCCGAGACCTGATGGAACGGGGGGTTTCACTGTTTAGTAAGCATATGTTTAGATGTAACAGAGAAAGACACATTTTTAGATCACAATACTACAGCTTTTTTTTTTTTTTTTTTAAATTTTTTACAAAATAACAACTCTTTCACTTGCAGACACACATGTAGCATGTAAATACACACACACTCAATCAATCACTCAATCAGTTAACCATACTCCATACTCTCTCTCTTTATCTGAATTCGTACTAGTGGCAAGTGTTTGATAAACAGTACAAGCATTTACTTTCATTTCACATACGAGACTGCACGTATTTTTAGAACGCTTTATACCCAACAATTACAATTTGAAACATTGGAGACAAGAGATAAATGAAAATGCCAAAACAGAAGTCTACATTAAATAGTAACACACAATAATCAAATGTGCTGAGCATCTTCATACTTTTGAACCAGAAACTTGGAGTCTGACATCAATAGTACTATAAAACCAGAATGCTGTATTTTTATTTTCTTGTTGCTACAAGAATGTGGTAAAAATTTTATTTACACTCATGCACTTCAGTCCCATTATGATGAGCAGTTGGTTATGACTAATGGACTTCCAAAAAATATCAAAGAATGAAAAACAGACGTCCTGCTTATTAAATGATAAAACCTTTGTAATAGGTGGTAACAAATTATGAACTATTTTATTTAAATTTCTAATTAAAATAACTGAACAACCTGCCTAAATACCATACATTTTCAAATTATATACATTTTCTGTTAGGTTCACCTTTGACATAACTAACACTTGCAAACACACTAAATGCTATATTGCATAAAATTCTGCTTTATTGATTTGAATTATTGTCTTCCCTTAGTCAAACTACGAATACTTTTTCCACGCTAATGTCAACTAAAATATTTGAATAATGTGTAAATACTGTTTATATTTTTACCTAGCCTTCTGTAACCATCCAATTTTTAATTACAGGATATGAAATCTAGGCAGCATAAAACATTATTCATCACTTTCAATGAGACTACTGTATGACCTCCTTACAACATGATAGTCCAAACTTGGCCAATCACAGATGATCAAATTTTAAAGAACAACTACCTAAACTTCTGAAGTGCTTGGAAAATGTGTGGAATGGCTGCTGCAGTAGTAACATAAACAAGGTCACATGACGATGGGTTTACGAATGTTGTTAGTTCTCTCTACTGTCCTGGAAGCGATGCAACATAACTTGAAGTGACAAATGGAAGGAAAACAAAATTTTGGAACATGAATGCCTACAGACAGTGTAACGAGACGAGAACAGGTGTGACGAAACACTACCCAAATGTGCGTGATCATTTAACAAGTAGCTGACAAAGCCACCCGGATACACAACAAAATCAAAAATATTCACACAGCATTAATATCAAACAATTATTTACGATAACTCCATACAAGCTAAAATACTTCTAAAGAAAAGCAGAGTGTAAATGTATGTTATATGACGATCAAATGCACTACGTTAAAAATAATTGCAGATTATAGAAACACATATACATTGTTCATGTCTAATTCCGCAATGTGGCAATGTCTTTGTACTATGATACACTATCACAGCACGTTGGCACTACCATGCTGCTTCAGATGATAGATTCTTTAGGACATGTGACCTTGACAGATATGCACTCTATCATTAGGAAACACATAATCCAGATCAAAAACTAAATAAGATGGGTTGGAAAAAATTGTAAGATAGAAAAAGGTAGAACAAAGTTTATAGTTTTACTATGTAAATTACAGTATCATTATCATATACACCAAAGGAAAGGTTACTTTTATTTTAAACTATAATGAATTTATAATAACTAACAATTTCAGTGTTGAATAATGTGGTTGATGTTTTCTGCTGTTTCAATTTATGTATAAATGGCACTTGTATGTAATACAAACGTTCAGTTATTCAAGACTTATTATAGTATGAATACTGTACACAACAGAAGTATACTGAGGGCAGTATCTATAAATGTCTTTCGGTTGTTATCCAATCACAGAAAGTCTGATCTGGCCGAAACACACACTATAAACCTCTTTCGTTGGTTGGTTGACTGCCTGGAAGTGAAGAGCCATCCACTTTCAGGTGAATGTGGTCAGACAGTGATTAGAAAGCCTGTTCAGCTGTTCTGATTGTCTTTGTATAACAATGGCAGCAGTCTTCTCTAGAATAACCTATCAAACTATACTTCTCAAATAAGTAAATATAACATTTTTAAACATATTGTTGATTGGAACTAGTTTAGGAATAACATATATGAAAGTTTTCTATAAAGAGAAGCTACTGTTTAGTGTACCAGATCCGTTTAAAAGTGTATCCAATATTATTCCATGGTGGGTTTGCTACAAGGTGGGACTTTTCACAAACCAAAATTATTACTGCACGTGTATATGTTTGCAATTGTTGTACCTTTGTTTTTGATAAGATTTTTTCATATAAATAATAACAGCATTCGGCGAAAATGACAATAAACACATGTTAATGAAAAAGTCTGTATGTACACATTTTATCTGACATTTTATGAATATCTTCGTTAGTTTCATACGATAATTATGGTACTGTAGCTGTAAAAATAAACAATTACATTTAAAATGTTCTCGTACTTTCGTCAAATGACTACCACAGAAAACGGAGGTTAATAGTGACTACTAGTGAGATAGGTTATCCCACAGTTGGTTTTTAATTTTCCGTTTTATGTATTTTTTTATTTAATAATACAAACATTGCTTTTCAGGATTTGTAAAAACTGTACTGTTCTCCATTCAAACACAAAAATATGCTCCCTTAAAAACCCTCACAAATACTACTTTAGCCAACCTTCACAAAAAACATTGCTTACATACCCAACCTAAATCCAAAGATAATAACATTATCTCAGATATGAACAATAAACGTGAAATGTGGTGCAAAGTCAGCAAAGACGATCAAAAATAGTAGAGTGCGTTCCTTTACTCATTCTACGCACTATCCAAAGGAAGAAAAATGGTGCTATGTTGGCATATTTACACGTCAAGTGGTTGTGGAAGCTCTTTCAGCTGGCAATCTCCCGAAAGTAGTTTATAGGTTGCGAGTAGTTGACAAGCTGCCAGGTGAACGACTGCTAACAGTGCTTTCAAAAGCAGTTTATAGATACGGCCCTGAATGTTAACAGTTGGGGGAAAAAATTCACAACAAACAGCTGAAACTAACAATTAGCATGTAAAAAAGACATTGTAAACAAACATTCAAAACTAAAATTTTTACAATCTTGAACAATTTTTTACTTAAAATACACTCAAAATATTTAAATGAACAAAGTTCAATAGGCAGGCAGCAACTTTCTTAACAGAGACTGTTGGAAAGCTGGTGCATTGGTACAATCTGCATGATGATTATGTTGAAACATAGCTGAAAAATGTACGTATCGTTTGACAGTACAAGCATTTTACAACTCATTCTTATTTTTTAAAGCCACTCTTGAAACCTCAGCAAAACTTTAACCTTCTATTGCCCTGGGTTGATATACAGCCAGTAGAATGCACCATTACCTGGCTTGTTGGTCAGTTAACAGAAAAAAAAGTATGTTTCTTTCATTCAGAACAAATCTATTTGAACTGATTTTTATTTACAGTAGTTTAAAAAATAGATTTTTCATTTCAGAATGTAAATTAATACTGATATCATTTAAAAAAAAATTTTTTTTAACAATTATTACTGTTGGGAGAAAAACAAATAAAAATCAACGGTAAGTTAAGTTAAATTTTATAAGTGTAATAAGCATACTACCAGAAAATGTAAAAGCTAATGAATCAGGAGGTTTGTCTGTGACGTAACTGGCATGATACAACAGCAAATTTCAATATGGAGCTTTGTGTACACCATACTTCCGGATCATAAACTTGAGTAATTTCTGGGATGCAAAACGGTGCCAGTACCGTGTACGATGCAGTATCTGCAAAAAAGTTTGATTGTTATGAAACAAACTTTGTAACAATTATTAAAACAAATTGTAAGTCTGTACTAAAATCTTTTGATGGTAAAACATTTGAAAAATTGTACTTGTGTGTAACTATACTGTGAAAAATTATTTTGTAATTAATTTTATTTCAGCTGTTTTATTTTTATTTACTACCCATACTAAAAAACCAAACATTACCCCACTTATTTTAAATGATTGAACAAGTTAAGATGTCACATCCCATGAATTTTTTGATGAGTCCTCAACAATGTTTTAGACACAAATCCTTTGGTACAAATATGACAATTGTACGGCCTTTGTCCAGTGTGATATCGTCTATGAATAACAAGAGTTGATCGCTGAGTAAATGTTTTCTGACATTCATCACACGAGTAAGGCTTCTCACCCGTGTGTGTGCGCAGGTGAATGCGAAGATTACTACGACGGTTGAAACTTTTGCCACACAAATCACATACAAATGGCCTCTCTCCGGTGTGTGTTCGACGGTGTATCTTTAGAGACGCGTTGCTGGTCATTGCCTTCCCACAGAAATCGCACAGGAACGTTTGGTTCTCCCCCATATGCGCACTCATGTGCAAAGTTAACGACTTTTTGTACGCAAACACTTTGCCACATGACTCGCATGCGTACGGCTTCATGTCTTCAAACATTTCTGGATGGCGTGACCTCTGATGTGCCAAGAGGTAATGTTTCTGTATGTAAGCTTTCCCACATTTACTGCACTGATGCGGTTTTTCTCCTGTATGAACGTTCATGTGAACTTGCAGCTCACAGTTTGTATAATAGCCTTTCCCACACACCCCACAATTGAACCTGAACTGCCGCATGTGCCTCTTCTGATGAACTTTCAAGTATGCTTTGTACATAGTCGCGTAACCACACGTTTCGCACACATGATTCTTCTCCCCGGAATGTATTTTCATATGCCCATTAAGTTCAAATCTAGTTTTGTACGCCTTGTTACATATGCTACAAACAAAAGGCCTTGCAGTTAAATGACACCGCGTGTGGTTTCTTAAATTTTTGCTACTGAGAAATATCTTGTTACATACTTTGCAAACTCTTCCCTTCATGTCGTGTTCTTTTGCATGTCTAGAAAATTTCAATCTGTCGCTAAAAATTTTGCCACACACATCACAATCTTGTACAACATTTTCTTGTTTACTGCTGTCATTTAAGTGGCCAATTTCTTTTTTCACAACCAAATTTTTCACTAAACATCTTTGTGCCACGTTTCCCAAGCCTTTCTTGACCAAGCCATCATTTGTTAACCTACAAATGAAAAATTACATATCTTAGTACAATAACAAAGCCAATTTTCAATCAAATGTATCCTAGTTTTAAGATTGATGATACTATCTTTCAACAAAAAAATTAATTCCTAAATTAAATTAAAATTAAGCAAATCAAACCGGAAAAACAGTCAGTAAAATATATTTTACAATTACAAATGTTTGCAACGATTTTCCTTCAAAGATTCAAAACAGACCACTGAGTACAACAAACGAGATGGCACAAACACAAAGAAAACCCATATTTTCTATCAGCGTATAAAAACATTAACAATGTTGCATAGTGAGGTAATATACAAATTTAAAAGTTTTTTTTCCTTGCATTCAAACACCAAAACTTATTCAAATATAAAACACTACACTGTACAAATTGTTTACAGTGCAAAAATGACCACCCATTTTCAAATTCATTACACACACACATTTACAATTTCTCATTCTCTCTCACTCTAGTACCGTATGCACATACATGCTCTTACAAGATCATGTATGTGAACAAGCACGCATATACACACATACTCATTTGTACACAGGACATATATAAGATTTCTCCCCCCACTAACTCTTCATCCCCCTGTCTTATTCCCTCTCAAGTAAAGTTCATTTTGAACGTAAAGGACAACATTTCAACTGCACAAAAAACTATTTAGAATTAAAATGTAAATTTCATTAAATGTACTATTAACAAACATACAAATATTACAAGTTCCGGTTTGAAAAAAATGAAACAGAACACAGAAGCTGTTATATAACTTTAAGCTTGTTTAGATCTCTGTTTTATTATTAAAGAGATTATTGTACGATACAAATGAAACAGTATTTTTTTACAATATTACACGTGGGGAGTACTGCTGCTGGATGGGCTTGTTCGCTAGAAATTTGGCTGCTAATTTCTTATAAACTGGTTAGCAGTATCAGGAATATTGCTATTTTCTTTAGTGGTTGTTGGTTTATAATCTCAGCCAATGATAAGAATCTTTGTTAAAAATTGGGATTGCTGTTAAAGTAAAATTTTTAGTGGAATATAATACAGTTTCGTGAATTGGAGTTTACGTGTTGAAGATTTCAAAACTGTAGTAAATCTGTCAGTAAAACAGAATAGATAGTGTATGTTTATCAAAGTATTAACACTTATCACACATAACCTTAATTTTATGTTAGTTTCCTACTTAACAGATAACCTTGAATTTGTTTATTTTAAATATAGTATTAATTTTGCTTATTTTTTTATTTATTTATGAAGTCTTATGAAAGCAACCTCCTTCAGCATACAGTGTTCTTTGTTTGTATGGCTACCAAAAATGTTTTCATGGCTGCTGGCATTAAGAACTTAAAGAAAACTAGCATATAAGGAAACATGTACCACTTTCAGCAAAACCAATGACAGATCCTGTGGGTCTCCAAGTTACATATATATTTACTAAGCCCTTTGATAAAATTGTACCAGAAATCTCATGTGCCGTGGACTTTGAACATTAACAATCTACCCAAAACAGTTTTCATACACTGGTGGGTATCTGTGATGATCTCTGATAACACATTGATGCAAAGAAGCTACTGAACAATTTGCTTGTGATAGGACCAGATTTAGAGTTCTTGGCACCCTTGGTATATGTCCTTACACACAGGATTACAAATTAAAAACTATACGATAATAACGTAGAAAAATTGGTAACTTCACTTTGTGTACACATTTTTAAAATTTATATGCACTTACAGATCTTAATATTGTAAAATACACAACAGTAATAATTTCCATATTCCTAAGCTCTGCTATAACTGTTACAAAATTCTCTTGAAAAAAAGCAAACATCTCTACAAAGTTAATGCTTGAAGTTTGGGTGTGTCAAAATTTGTCACCCGTGCCCAAAGTACGAACTCATCTGGGACGTTGCGGCATGTGCCGAGTGCTAAGGAAACGTGCACCGCAAATAGTGAGTACAAACCCTTTTGCAGTGCGTGTTCCATTATGTTTCTGTGGAACCGTAGAGTTAACAAAACTCTATGACGTCAGCTAACAAACACAATAGTTAGTATTTAGCTAATGTGTAGGACCCTTGATCCTGTGTCACGACTGTGCCCTACCTTGCTATTTTATCGCCAGTACCTACAAGCTACGGTCGGCACTTGTGTCTGGACTGTTGGTTTGCCCGCAGTGTCCATCAGGGGCGTTGCATGCCGCTTCCGCTCCAACCCGCCACCCCTCCTCCCTCCTCCCGCTCACATGCGCGGTGACGTGTTAGGCCGGCTCGTCGGCAGGCGTGTTAGTGGTTGGAAGGACAGGCAGTCTGCTGAGAGTGCTTCTACAGCGAAGGTCGTGTGGCTTTGCGAGCAGAGGTGGTCTCTCATGCGGAGTTATGTATCATATGAAATTAAGTTGGTCGTGTCTTTCGCCGTCATGCAGAGTATTCATGTTCTTTGCGTTTGATTGTCTTGCTGTGGGATTTCACGATGATGCACACGACTGGATTGATGCAGTTTGATGCAATCTAATGCACTCTAGGGTTTGGTTGGGCTGCGTGAACAGTTATACCTTCTCTCGCTTTGGGGTGTGCATTTGTATTAATGTAATTAGGTGAGGCGCAATGCCACATTAATGGGATCATTTGATGCAATCCTTATCAGTGGTTAGCTTATCATGTTCTGTATATTATGTTGGAAGGTGAAAGTAGTGGCCAACACCAGGGATACAGAACATTGATTTAATATTGAATGGCGAATGAACATTTGTTGGATGAAAGACAAGCTTCATAAATGTTTCAAACGTTAAATTTTCTGGGTGAAATGAACGACTATGTAGCAAAAAGCAAATAATTTTGTGAAGCCTCTGTTAAATGGTTTAATGTTTAGCGTGCATGTAATGAGGGTGAAAGTAATATATGCACTGGCATGGGACTGAACACCTCTTGTTTTTTGTAGGGAACGTCCAATTCGTCCCTAGTGAATATGTTATGATGCATTCTGATACAGGTGATTTTGGTTAAGATCGGGAGTGGAAAAACACGTCCGTTACAAATGGGAGTTGAAAATGTGATTTCTTATTATGGTTGCTGTCTCTTTGCTACCATTTTTTGATTCTAGGAGACTTCTGTACTAATAAAAAATATATATTTTATATACCTACTGATGATTTCTTTGAAAAAATTGTTGTAATGCTGACCATAGCAACAATTATTCTTCACTATTCCTGTCTCATTATTACGATTATTGAACTCCTGGAAAATTCTGATTTTATAAGGAACATTATTTTATATGTTTACAGATTTGTCGTAAAACAAAATGTAGTGTTTTCGATGAAATTCAATAGCAGTGAGTGTTTTTGTTCAAACAAAAATATTTCATCATTTTATTACATTAAACGCTGTTCAATAAACTTCACTGGTACTATAAAGTACACGGCACAAATTTAAATATAGTCTTATAATTATTGTTAAATTTGTAATATTGAAATACATAATGACATTTACAATATATTATTTTGACGTTCCAAGTATGTTTTTACTTTAACGTAGAAAATATGTATCTTGTACACCTTGCGCTATGTGTTGTCTAGAAAAGCAATAACAGATTATGTAGTTCAGCTGCCGACCACTGGCACTATTCGATACGCAAGTACTTCAATTTTGATTCCTCCTAGCCTCCATAACCTAAACGGATAATTTAACACATAGATTTATGCTTGGGGACGATTAATAGTGTGGCGCTACAATCTCAGAAATATTTTTGTACTTATCTTGACTCAAACAACGTAACTATTACAGAGAAATCAAATCATATTGTTTTTTTTTTTTTTAAGTAAATATTTGCTGTTATCATATTTTATATCACCAGCCATTTTCCTTGTGGAAGAAACTGCGATGTAGAAGCAGTGTGTATCGCATGCATTCGCTACTGCTGCAATGCCATCAAACTCCGAAAATTGCAGTGTGGCAGCGAAATACAAGTTTTCATACTCTGCAGCATCCTGCATGCAGTAAACATGGAGAAAATCGCTTTTCAACTAAACAAAACTTGTGACGTGTAATGTTGGTACTCAGGCTGCTGGGCCAAAGTATAAGTGCACCCATTTAAATTTGGCACCAGTCTCCAAACCTGTCATCATTGAAGAAAGTTGTAGAAAAAGAAATAAAAAAACTTTTTGATGTGAATAAATTTTCCAAATCACTATTACGTGTCAAGGCTTACAAAACTAGACAATACAAACTGTTGTAAATGAATCACTAACATGCATTAAGTGGAATAAGGTAAAATCGGTCCAGTCAAACAGGAATACTCCCATACCAAAAGAAGGTCAACCGTAAACTACAAGCAGTCAACATTTTTGGTGCTATGTCATTATCACTAATCAAAATATAACAATCTGGACAATTTTACCCGTAATTATTATACTACTTCCCAACAAGAACGAAAAGTTCATAATTTTTAACAATTAATCAGAAAGCAATCTACACACACAAACAAGAACAGAAAGCTATGTAGTACAGGGACAGTGTGCCACTTGATCCACATTAATACAGCAGTATCACCACGCATGTTACACAATTTTTCCATCCTCACATTTTTCAATAGCCAAATCACAATTCAAAATGTTTACTTAAAATAATTGCTTTAAGCCTGACATTCATGCACACATGTGTTGTATACATAATTCATGAACATAGCATGTCTCATGTGAGGATTCTTTTTTTTGACTGTTTTGGCAGACTGTTTCTACAGCTGTTTCCATGGAAACAATGTTTTCTTGAGGCACATGTTATTTCACAGACGCTATGTAAAATATTAGCCTGTCTAACTGTGCAATACATCAAACCTGGAGAATTTTCCTGTGAAAAATGTACACAGGATAACGTTCAGAACTGTCGAAAACTAGGATTCCCACACGAGACAGACTCATACCCTGGACAACTTGAGAGTCAGTTGAGTGTGTTTGTACAGAAATCACCTGTTGCAAAGAGAACTACTTCCTAAAAATGGGAACACCTATTAACATTATTACTTGCACAACTGTAAAAAGTGGAATTCTTAAGCGAGGTGGACTATACCATTTAAATTACAGTATGTTAACTGAAGTGCATATTTACGTTTCAAATTTGGATTTTGTCTGAAATGGGTTCCAGTTCTTCCACCTATTTTTGTGCACATAAAAATACAATTTAACATTATAAAAATAAGTGCTAAATGGTGCAAAATGATGTTAAGGGATATTAATGAAAGTTTTAGGAACATTTAGAAAAATTTAATAGTTTCACTAAAATATTTTGGTACCCCATTTTGCCCCCACCCCATACAAAGTTTAAAATTCTTTTGCAGAAATTTTTGCAGGCCCAACTCACAAAAGTTTTTTTTTTCCCAGCCTGTTCTGCCACTGTACCACATTTTGTAAGCCTATACACAGAAGCCTAAACTCCAATTTCCATAATTCTAGTTTAAAAAATCGTAAAATCCATACAAAATTTTATTGTCTAGGGGATTCATTTTCAAAAACGATTTCTTATTACTCACCTACGTTGGATAAGGAACTCCTGTGCTAAATTTCATGCTTCTAGACTGACCGGATTAAACTGTGCATTATCTGTCAGTCTATGTTAAGAATTTTACTAAACAGATATAATCTTAACAGCTGTATTACCTTTTATCCATAACATCATAATTTATCATCTTGCATAGATATTACTGAAATTTTTTTTCTTTAAACATAATTTTTAACCACGGAGGAAAGCAATCTTTACCACTCCTGTGATGGCTATTGCAAAAAAATTGGGAGCGACAGCACCAGGAACCAACATTGGATCACAGTGTCAAAATACAATATAAAAAATACTGAAATTCAAAAATTACAAAGCATGCCTACTTGTAACAACGTACAGGCTCACCTAGTTATGTCTAACAAGTTCAACATGGTAAAAGTAATCCAACGGAAATGCAATACAAAAATAAAAAAGGGCAAATGTTGACAGCACAACCAACAATGTGAAAATAGTGAGCAAGGCAGGAAAAAACTGCTAGGATAGTAATCACAATAACATTTAAACTGAAATGTGCAAGGTATTCACAATTGCACTTGCCGGCAAGTGAACACAAAACACAGACAACACGTTTTATCATGTGGCAGCACAGCCACTATGTTTTTCGGGCCAAGCCAACTTCCTCAGAAGATGAATGGTGGTACACTGCATTTGGTAGATAGTTAAGCGGTGACAGTACATGCTTACCATCTACCAACTATAGTGTACTATTATTTGCTGCCCAAAGAAGCAAGATACCACAACCATGCAACCGCGAGATAAAATGTATTGTCCGTGTTTTGTGTTCACTTGCTTACAAGTACAATTATGTGAGTACTTGCAAATTTCTGTCTAAATGTTATTGCAATCAATGTGCAAATAAATGAAGTGCAACATTCGTTTACTTCACATCATCATGAATGCACACACATGAATGTGAATGCATTCATGCATACACACATCTCACTTCCTATGACAACACTGACTTAAATCCTTCTGTTAAAATTTAAAATACAAAAGTACTTATTGTACCAAGTAGCTTGATAGTTACATACATAAAGGGATGACACATAACACATGGGAGCGCAATTAGGATGTTTTGCAGAACAAGTCAGCTTCCTTGGACGAAGAGTAGGCAAGTACTGTGTGCCATTTTATAGTAGTTACCTACTTTTCACCCAAGGAAGCTGACTTGTTCAGCGAAACGTCACGAATCACGCTCCCACGCATTATGTGTCATCCCTTTATATATGTAACTATCAAGCTCCATGGTACAATAAGTACTTGTGTATTTTAAATTTAAACATGCAATTAGTTGCCCAGTGGCCTTTGTTTTTCTTTTTAAATTATTCCGTCACGAACGTACACTTCTTGGAACAAAAATACAAAACTATTTGCAAAGCAGTAAAAACAATCTACTAAACACATGTGATTATTAGGTACTATTTCCAACCAATAGCTGCAGACGTTAAGGAGAACTGTATTTAAAGATTTCTTTGCCCATATTTTTCAGTTACCCCAAAGAAATTAAAATTCATTCGGAACAAACCCACTGTAATATGACTGGAATTGGGCATAAAAAAACAATTCACTGGGAACGTTGTGATAAAGGTCTCCAACTTCAGCACAGCGAACACAATTTTTAGAACTGTTTGTAACCGTGACTCATAAACACTTATCACTGTTGATTACTTGACATGCTAGTTATAAGAAGAATATATGTTGCTGAATACTGTTTTGGCTAATTTTATACATAAAAAATAAGCAGACTCTGTAATAATTAAATTTTATGTATTATTTATACGCTTACTTCTCACAGAGAATTTTAAAAACACAAATTTAAGAAACTAAAGGCAGAGGCTCTTAGGTATGTTTCAATTAGTTCTTAAGTCACAAAACTTTGAATAGACTCATATTAAATTATATATTTATAATGTATGTTATTTATTTGAATAGACTCATATTAAATTATATATTTATAATGTATGTTATTTATTTATGTGTAAGGAACAACAGAATTAAATAATAATCAGAATTCTAATAACCAATGCAGGCTTTCTTAATAATTAAGTAAAAATTTACACACAATTTTTAAACCCATTTTTGTAACACTGTTATAATAAATGGATTTCAAGAAGGAAAATAAAATAAACCACAGAGTAATTGTTTCATGGCCTGGCCATTCAGAGATTTACAAGTACAAACAGAAAATTAAATTTTTAAACAACAATAGAACAAATCTAACATTCCTATAAACAACAACGTTACAAAAAAAAAACACTGGTAACGTAAAATGAAGAAATAAATATGTTTTATAAGTAATAGCTGGTAACTAGTATTACTTCACAAACAAATACAGTACTTCAATAATAACACTTTGGATTGAACATTAGAAATAACATTTTCTCAATAGGGTAAAAATATAATTGTTATTTATCTCTTTATTTTTTACAACAAACAAATCAAATTTCGTATCAGATATGTCATTTATGCTATAAACATTTGTTACAGAATGCAAACATTTGCTATAAAAAGTTCAGACATAAAAAATATCCATAAATAAGAAATTAAAATATGTACTACAACGCTTTAAAATGTGTTCAAAAGCCTGTCAGTTAATGCATTTGAAGATACACATCCCGCTAACAATTCTGTAATCAATTAAATATGGCCATTTTAGTATTTCAGAGCCTACAAAAACAAAAGTACAATTAAAACATCTGATAAATATCAATACTGTGTATATATCAGCTAGGTTATGAAGGATGGGGAAAAAATCCCACAATATACAATATAATGGAGATAGTTGCAACAGGTTGGTTAACTTGTAACAAATAAATAGATACTCAAATTCCAGATTCTAGGAAAAATTTAACCAAACTAAATATTCACGTTATATGCTTCATTTTTGTAAGGGAAAATTATTAGATGCTTAATTTTTCATTTACAGTGTCAACAACCAGAAAATTAATATATATTTAAGTGTTTTCAGTTATAGCACCTGTTGCAAGTATCCCGAATTTATGGTACAATGTGATTCGAACCCTAGTTTACAGCTTATGGCAGTGTTTTTTATGATGACATAAAATAAAAGCATCACTTTAATGACAAAGTAAAAGAATACAACAATGAATCTGTCATGACATATCACAGAGTCCTCTTTAAAATGATTTTTCATTATGTTAAATTATTATTTCTTCCATCTAGTCTATTTTAAAAACATAACCATCAAACAGACTTACTCACTTCTTTTGAAAAACTAGGTGTGAAAAAATTAATACAGTAGACTCGCGGAATTTCGACATAGCGCAGAAGTTTGTCAAGGCTGGATTAGTACATGGACTAATGAAAGAATATAAAGTGTCAAACTAGTTTAGTACAACACTTAAGTAAATAAAATCCACAAAATTTCAGTCACACATGCATTACTGCATTTACCTTTAGTATTTCAATGTATTAACAATAAACACACCTATTTAAAAAAAATGTAAGGATTTTTTTTTCTCTAAAAATGAGGCCTACAACGAGTCTAGTGTACTTCACATCATATTAACAGACAACCATGGAACACGTTAATGAGTAAGTATATTACCAGCTGACAAATATATTTACGAGTTAACAGGACTGGCATATACTAAGTGAAAGTCTCATATAAAATAGGACATACTACTTCAAATAATATGAGAATGGCGGGAAATAGGCAGCTAGGCTAACAAAGTAATGTAACGGACAGAGGTACAATTACCTTCAGTTGATACTTATAAACAAGTACACACACACACGAAGGGACACACATTTTTCTGCGGAAATGCGGTCGCGCTGTTTCACCAGTATTAAACTGGCTTCCTTGGCGGCAAGACATGGCACACTGCAGTCCAGCGGCAGTGTGTGCTGTTACCTGTAAGCCTAGCGGCAAGAAGGCGAACTAAGCGTGGCGGGAATTTCAAACATGGGGCAGTAATGTAGGTCAGGCTGTGATGGTTTGCAATGGATAAGAGGGAGGAAAAATTATTTATCTGATATTGAGGCCTGGAGGTTGTCTTGACTTCGTGATATATTGGTGGGTCAGTTCCCAGCGTCTCACCTCTGCACTATTGCAAGAAGACGGAAAGTATTTCACAATTCTGGTGCTGTAGCAGGAATCAAAGTCTTTGTTGTAGGAAACTGCATGAACTGCAACTGGCTTTTCTTGTGGGCAGATGTTGCGCCCAGCTAGGGCTTGCTTTGTGTCAGCTCTGTGGCCATTCATTCTCTGTCTTAGGGTGTTGGTGGTTAGGCCTAAGTACTCTGCATCACAGTGTTTGCATTGGAGCTGGTATATCAGGTTTGTTGTAGCACAGTTGTAGCTGCCTTGAATGTGATATGTGTGGTTTGTCAGTTCTGCTGTTGAAGTAGGTAGATGGCTGATGAAAGGCATAATAACCACAGCGAGAACTATTAGAGGGGTAGGAGCCTCTCTGGTTGACTGTTTTGCTGGAGGTTGCAGTTGGTGGGAGTTTCGGATGGACTAGTTTATTGCGGAAGTTGGGTGCTCATTTGAAAACCAATCTGGGGGGTTTTGAAAACAAGTCTTGTGTCTGTGGTGAGGCAGTCAGGATTTTGTGTCCAGAGTTCAGTAAAGGGAGCACAACAGTGATCATGAACAAGTCTGACAACATTCTGGAAGCAGAAAACCAGTTATTAGACAGAACAACCTACAAACCCCTCCCAGAAGATCCCACGAACAAGTTCTCCAACCTGATCAAACAATTTCTCTCATCACAGGGCCCTCTCCAAGATCTCTCTGATGACTCCATCAAACTGCTCACCCAAGAAAATTCCACCACACCTATACTGACTGTATCTTCTGGCCAAAATCCACAAACCTCAAAGACCACCTCCAGGGCGCCTGATTGTGTCGGGCATTGGCAGCTCCACTGAGAGAATCTCGGCCCTTGTGGATGCACACCTTCAGCCCTGGGTCACTGCTTTATACACAAACATCTCCCATGCTTCTGGACTGTCAGCCGTCGAACACTACCTGAACAGAAGACTTCCAATCAGAAAACCTACCATCACATTCCTTGTTGAACTGGCCAGACTCACACTCACCAACAATAATTTCAGATTCCTAAACAACCACTTTCTGCAGTTCAAGGGCACAGCAATAGGCACCCACATAATCATGACCCCTTCCTATGTCTATCTTTTCATGGGAAGGCTTGAGGAAAACTTACTCACTTACCAACCAATCCAGCCTCACTGCTGGATGAGATTCATAGACAATATCTTAATGATCTGGACCTCCACAGAAAACTGCCTTACTAACTTCCTGAATAGCCTCAACTTAACCAGTCCATTCAAGTTTACATGGTCATACTCAAAAACACAAGCCATATTCCTGGATGTCACACTAACACTCCACAATGGTACCATTAGCACCTCTGTCCACACCAAACCTACCAACAACCTACAGTATCTGCACTTCAAAAGCTACCACCCTTACAATACATTAAAGTCACTACCTTACAGCATCGCCACAAGGGCAAAATGCATATGCACCAAAGAGAATGACCTAAACAAACAATGTGACCAGAATGCCAGAGTTTTCATTAACAGAGTTTACTCCAAACCAATTGTTCACCAACAGATCCAATGTGCCATCACTAACACAGACACACAAACCAAAACCACCAATTCTGACATCCCCTGGTTGTTCGTTACCATAAAGGCTTAAATTAACTGAAGTCCATACTGAACTCTGGACACAAAATCCTGGCTGCCTCACCACAGACACAAGACTTGTTTTCAAGGCCCGCCAGATTGGTTTTCAAATGACCACCCAACCTCCGCAATAAACTAGTCAGTCCGAAACTCCCACCAACTGCAATATCCAATAAAACAGTCAACCCCAGAGGCTCCTACCCCTCTAATAGTTCTCGCTGTGGTTCCTGTGTCATTCACCATCCGCCTACCTACTTCAACAGCAGACTCACAAACCACACATATCCCATCCAAGGTACATAGCTACAACTGTGCTACAACAAACCTGATATATCAGCTCCAATGAAAACACTGTGATGCAGAGTACATAGGTCTCACCACCAACACCTTAAGACAGAGAATGAATGGCCACAGAGCTGACACAAAGCAAGCCTTAGCTCGACGCAACATCTGCCCACAAGAAAAGCCAGTTGCAGCTCATGCAGTTTCCCACAACAAAGCCTTTTGATTCCTGCTACAGCACCAGAATTGTGAAATATTTGCCACCTTTTTGCAATAGTTCAGAGCTCAGACGCTGGGAACTGACCCACCAATATATCACAAAATCAAGACAACCTCCAGACCTCAATATCAGATAACTTATTTTTCCTCCCCCTTATCCATTGCAAGCCATCACAGCCTGACCTACATTACTGCCCCATGTTTGAAATTCCCGCCATACTTGGTTCGCCTTCCGGCCACTAGGCTTACAGGTAACAGCACACACTGCCGCTGGACTGCAGTGTGCCATGTCTTGCCGCCCAAGGAAGCCAGTTTAACACTGGCGAAATGTCGCGACCGTGCTTCTATGGAAAAATGTGTGGCACTTTGTATGTGTGTACCTGTTTATAAGTATCAACTATAAGTACTTGTACCTCTGTCTGTTATATAACTTCAAATAATATGACTATAGTTTGCCAAGAATTAGTAGATAAGAATAGGTAATTAGCCTGCTGAGGTAGTTAATCTACAACATATTATCCCATTTCAAGTCATAACATACATTCCTGACCTTTTCTTGGATAATGCAAAGTAAACTTGTCCATAAGCTTTTTAACCATTATTTTGTAACAAAGAAATATACCATGACAATATCTCCATGAGTATCTATTTTTTAAACAGAGAAAGACTTGCTAATGAAACAGCAATCAAAATGGCAAATGTTCAAAACATTTTTTTTATTATACACATAAATCTACTGCATAAGCAATATGTCTATGACCTTCATGGCATTAGACTTGCTATATTCTTTTAAGTTTGGCATTTAAATAAATTGTATAATATTTTACATTTAATTTTTTAGATTTTACTGAAATTCTTTCTCTAGCACTGTTCAGAGACACCATCGCCCAGGCTGTGAAGCACATGGACAATGCAGCGAAATGCATATCTTGTGGTGCTGCACTATTCTACTATGCAATTTCATTTTAAGCAAGATTTTTTATTGGTAATTACAGGATAACTATAGGCTGCCAAAATGTCACCTTAATTGATTCTGCTCACACTATAAATATCTCAAACAAAACAAGATGATATGTAGCAAAGAAGCCTTTCATAACTTCTGTACAGGAAAACCCCTTGTGAGAGTAAAACATTTTCAACATATGTTTAGTAAATATTTCACAACTAAATAAACTTTAATCTTACTAATATGTAAACTTTCTAACATTTACCATTATTCTGCACATGAAATGTGTGTAGCCTAAAAGCTGTCTTAATTTAAATATTTTGTTGTGGATTTTAATGGTGGCATCGACAACTAACATGTGTTGCGTTGAAAAGAATCATTCACAACAAATATGAGAAAATAATAACATGTATTTACTACACTCAAATACAGTAAAAACCTGTTAAGAAGTTTCTCACTTAAGAAGATTCATGCTTAATAAATGAATATACCTTTCCTTTGTGCACATGACATTTAACCACTTTAAGAAGCTTTAGTGTTTTATAAGCAAAATTTCTTTCAATCCCATCACAAACATCTTAGCAGGATTCTATCGCATTTGAACTTGCTATTTATTTATAAAATTAGATTTAACTAAAAAATTAAACACAAAAATTTATTTTCAACTCTATATATATTAATATAAACTTAACTATAACACAAAAAAAAACACACTTTATTACGGAACTAGGTAGTATATAATCCACAAAACAAACAATGCAGCGTTTATAAAAATACAGCAGACCTCGTGTGGCACTGCAAAACTAGGCTAGGCTAGACTAGGGTGCATGATTCTTCTGATGCGTTATCAAAAGTGACTTTGAAACAAAGCCCTGACTGCAAATTACGCACACGTATGGTCTCTCGCCAGTGTGGTACCTCCTATGTACAACAAGGGGTGGTCGCTGTGCAAATAGCTTACCACATTCATTGCATCTGTAAGGCTTCTCTCCCGTGTGAACACGCTCATGAACTACAAGGATGCTGCGCTTAGCAAATGTCTTCTCACAAACAGTGCATTTGTAAGGTCTCTCCCCAGTGTGGCTGCGACGGTGACTTTTCAACGAAGTGCTGCTAACAAACACTTTGCCGCACACATCGCATAGATAAGACTTCTTTCCAATAGTATGCTTGTCTAAATGTGCTAGTAATGTTCTACGGTAAGAAAAACTCTTTCGACATACAGAACAGTCGTAACTTTTTAAGATTTCGTTCGAGTCGGGGTGCAGTTGTTTTTTGTGGGCCATCATGTTATACCTGTGAAGAAATGACTTGCCACAAATAGAACACTGGTGAGGTTTTTGCCCATTGTGAACATTTCGATGGGCAACGATAGCTTTGTTCGTGTAAAATCCCTTCCCGCAAATCTCGCAATGATACTTGAAGCAACCCAAGTGCCTTTTCTTGTGACTTTCTAAATGCACTCTGAAAACTGTGGCATAATCACAAAGATCACACTTGAAGTTCTTGACACCTTCATGTATTCTCTTATGATACGTAAGTTCGAAAGAACGTTTATACGCTTTGTCGCACATGCTGCATTTGTACGGACGATCCACACTATGGCATTTCAAGTGACTTTTCAAACTCTTCATTGTTGGCCACACTTTGCTGCAATACTCACAACTTAAAGCCTTGGGAACAGAATGGGATTTTACGTGAAATGACAATGTACTTGCAGAACGAAAAACTTTATCACATTCACTACAACTGTAGCCATCTTTATAATTACTAGCATTTACTATTCTAATTTTAGACTTCCTTTTGCAGTTTCTGGTCCAGTGATGAACATTATTCACATTGCTATTATATAAATTAGATTCTTCCTTCTTACTAACTGTATGTTTCATATCTCTGAATGATGAGGTTAGTCGAACACAAGACAACCTAAAAAAGAAGGAAAAAGAAATCATTACAATGTCTCAAATAAGAGTATAAAATCCTGAGAAGCCTGGCAACTAAAAGATATGTATTATGATATGTTATCACGTAAAGTCTGTATGTTATATTATGTGTGTGAATAGACAATGTTTAAACCTTTAACGTCTTAACAGCCTATCTAATATAACTGTTTATTTTAATTCATCAGGTGGCATATTTTAACTCCCTTTGATTACACTACATTCTTCCCATCAACTACAGACTTTCACAGCCCAATTAAAAATTGAACAGAAAATTTAAATTAACATTTCACATTAGCATTCCATTAAAGTTTGGTTTGAATTTTTTTCCTCCAATTTAAAATATGACAAACTGGTTATGATTTCTTAACTAAAGACTTTCTTCATTAACTGGTTGACTATCAACCACGAAGCAAAAGGAAAATATACTGAAAGCAAACCAAGACAACATACACAAATAAATAAAAACAAAGAATTTGTGTTTCCTAGACTGTCTAAAAAATTAAAATTTTAATAAGAATTTTCAAAACATTTAAAACCCAATCTAAACATGCGGTGAAAAAAAAATTTTGTAGATGAATTCCAAACAATTAAAAATTTAAAAAAATTTAACATCACCCAAATATTCACAAACACACCACAGTAATTAACAGTATGTGGCGTATCTTGTGATCTTTGGTAACTAATTGGAAGCAAGTGAAATTGAAACAGTTGCAAGAAAATTCTCAACTCGGTTACAGTGATGCCGATTAATTCTATAAACAAAATGTCTTTAAGTTTCATACATACAAGAAACAACAGAAGTTATAATGTTTGTAACTAAAATTATCTGCTTTCTTTAGCACATCAAAGCTGCTGGAAATACATTTATATCAAACAATCCCCAAATTTTATTAATTTACAGTAAGTAAAAATGTTTTTAGATTTCACTGTAACAAAGTTGCAATTTTACAAATTTATGTTCATAGAAATAAAAACTATTTTATGTTCATACAAATGGGAACTATATTATGTTCATACAGATAAAAAAAATTTATTTAAATTACATACATACACAAAATAATTTAAAGCATAATAAAAAGCTCGCATGAGCTACTTCAAGGTACTTTAGTGACAACCTGTCTAAATTAATATAAGAAAAATAAAAATAAAAAAATAAAAAAGTAATTGAATTTTTAAGGAATACAAAAC
Source organism: Medauroidea extradentata (assembly GCA_003012365.1). NCBI lineage: Eukaryota > Metazoa > Arthropoda > Insecta > Phasmatodea > Phasmatidae > Medauroidea > Medauroidea extradentata. The sequence continues at coordinate 102,496 of PNEQ01023008.1, forward strand.
CTTTATGTAATCACAAAGGTATCCTGATGTAACAAAGTGATTTTACTCTCACTGCAATTATTTTTATTTCTGTAATGTGGATATAGTATTTTCTGTTTCTACAAACAGAGAACAGTAAAATAATGACCGACAAAAAATTAAATATTTCTTTTTTAATATTTTCGGGAGAAAATATTTCATGAAACGTTTAAAAGCTGAGAAGTGTCATGACACAAGTACTAAACTAAGCTATTATATTTGTAAATTTTACCACCATTAAAATTATGCAGATTACATAGAATGAAATAATTTAAATATTTAAATAAGTAATGGGTGAGAGAGAAAAAGAGAGAGACTGAGTATCCAAACAAATTACAGGCAACAAGTGTTCTGAAACACGACAAACCACAAAAGAATTGTGTTGCCTATTTTTATACAGCTATAAGATGTGCTTACATTTACACAGACAAAGGAATAGTATTTGAGGAGGAGAATTGATACCATTTATAGAAAATAACTTTAGTATTTTGGCAACACTGGATATTGTCCTTTTTAGAACCAATCCTAAATCACTATAATTTTATAACGTTCAAAATAACCACAAGAATAAATAAGTGAAATAACTACAAAAAAAAATCATTCTCACACATTTTATCACCCTCATGCAATACATGACGAACAATAAATGTTAGCAAGTGCTTTTTTAATCTACTTTAACTAAACTTCTGAACAAAACATTAATTTATTTTATGATGATTAATAGTGTTTACTATTTATGTCACATTCTGGAATAAAATATGAAAAGTCAGGGTTACATATTTCAAGATCACAAACATGCATTCAATTTTTTTCAATTATATAAGCTGAAATTTTATCAATGTAGCATTTCTTTGGTGTAATTTAAATGCATGAAATTTCTGGGTCATAAATATTTTAATCCAAAATTTTTGCTCCATATGTTCCCAAAATCTATGCTCTCGGACTGTACTTTTTTTTTATGTATACTGACTTCCAAACACTTCAATTTTAATCTACGTTCTCAGCTTTAATTTTTTGGACCATATCCCTTTCAAAAGTGATTAACATCACAGATCTTTAGTGTCCATGATTCTCATAACAGTACTGAGAGCTAAAAATAAAGATAACTTTCCTAGGTACCAACTAGTACACAATCTGCTCACACACCTCCTGCTAGCAGAATTTGTCTGCCACTTGCTAGAAAACAGGAAGTCATTACACAGAGCTATACACTATATCCAGAAACGACTGTATATATAGTATATACATCAGGTTTTTCAAATTTCTGGCTTTTTCCAGGTTTTAAGGTATTTACTTAGTTTTTCCCAGGTTCTTGTGTTACATTACCTGGATCAATAAAATGACCAACACTATATTAAAATTAATATTTCTATACCACGTTTATTTCTGCATTATATGATTGCATAATTTCACACAATCAAAGGCGATGCGTGGTCGTGATCCAAGGCATGCATTACGAGATCTGACTATACACTTTGCTCACGTGGCTGACGAGTTGTCAAGACATTGGTGTATTACTGCAGGATGAATTCCTCGCTATTGGCTGTGCAGTTTAGCTGCTCCTACTAGTCAAATGGTTCTGTATAGTCACTGCTAATCATCGTTTGCCCTAGAAAGCTTTACGCTTCGCCACTGTACACAATAATATAACTTGAATGATCTCTAATTTCCCAAAATAATGGAAAACAAGGCATATTCTAGAAGGTTAGAGCAACAGTTAAGAACAAACATAGAATCCAATATAATTAATCTTAACAGTTACCACAAAAATTCCTATTACCAGTGAGCTATAATCAATTATAATTTGTAATAAAACACACACCATTATAGTAACGCACAGAATTACAGAAAGGTTACGTTCTTCAGTCTGTTATGCAACTCTATTTTTCCGTTAAGTCCATCATATGCACAGTTCTCAAATTAAATTTTAAAAGAAACTAATATTTTTGAAGACTTACGTTTAGAAGCAAAAAGTCTGTCTGTAGAACTTGAAGGCAATAAATAGGACATACATTCAGTGAAAAGAATACTGTAAACACCACAAGGTAGAGAAAGGATGAAGGGAGAGAGGAAGGGGGAGAGAGAAGGGAGAGAGGGAGGGGGAGAGAAAAGGGATGGAGGGGGAGAGAGAGGGAGAGATAGAGGGAGATAGTGAAGGAAAGAGATGGAATGAGGGAGAGAGGGATGGACAAGGGAGAGAGAGGGAGAGAGGGAGTGAGGGAGGAGAGATAGAGAGGAGATGGAGAGAGGGAGTGAGGGAGGAAAGATAGAGAGGAGATGGAGAGAGGGAGTGAGAGAGGAGAGATAGAGAGGAGAGAGAGATAGAGGAGAGATAGAGAGGAGAGAGAGATAGAGGAGAGATAGAGAGGAGAGAGAGAGAGAGGAGAGAGAGAGAGGAGAGAGAGAGAGAGGAGAGAGAGAGAGGAGAGAGAGAGAGAGGAGAGATAGAGGAGAGAGATAGAGGAGAGAGATAGAGAGAAGAGAGATAGAGAGGAGAGAGATAGAGAGGAGAGAGATAGAGAGGAGAGAGATAGAGAGGAGAGGGAGAGAGAGGGAGTGTGAGAAAGGGGGGGAGAGCACCAAGCACCACTCGTGTGGTGTGAGTTGGTTTGTTGTCAGCCGCCACTTCTAATCCGTCATATTATCCTGTCAGGTCACCATAGACAAAAAATTGCTTGCGTAACTGTGAATTTACATCTTGTATCTGCATAATTCTGTTTTGAAAATTGTCACACCATAAGTTAAAGTGAACTACGTTAGTATTTTAAGTACTTTTGAATACCTGCTGTGACACATTGTTGCTAGTTTCTGCAACTCATTAAAAAAAATATTAACAATTCCATAGTTTCAAGAAGTTATTGTCGCACAAAACCATTTTTGACTTATCTTTTATTAAGTTAACCTATTTTCTGAAAATTACGTTTCTGATAACTGTGTTTAAACAAGACATTTATTCATAGCAAAAAAAAATATTGCACTTACTACAAAGAAAAATATTAGACTATGATAATCTAAACCGTTATTTATTGGTTTTTATAATTTTACAATTGTACTGAAAATGAAATTACAAGTTATGAATTCTGCATCCCCATGCTCAATAGTATCAGAGATGTTTCTCTCTCTCTCTCTCACGCATATACAGTAATACAATTCTAGCCATACTTTTAGTTCTAAACTAAGAGAAACTTTAAGTTGATACGCATAATCCCGCCACTGTTATGAAAAAAAGGCTAGGCCTAAAAAATCTTAATAAATATTTAACACTGGTAATACTGATAACAAAAAAATCAATTTTGCTGCGAAGTTCAGAATTTATATTTAAGATTTCTTTCAATAACTATGTTACTGTGTTCGTAGTAAAACTTATTTTTTTATGTGTAATATCTTTACACTGCATAAAGTGCGTAAGGAATTACTTACATGTATTTCACTTTCATGAGAACAAAACTCTCTTACAAATGCTTCACAAATTAATTTAGTTCCAAATATGTTGTTTGTACCAACAGGTTAGAAATTGTCCCAAACACATGCCATGTTTTTCCAACTTTTTGCAGAATAGAGTTTAAAGAGTACAATTAAAAAATAAATAAGTAAAACTGTCATGTGTGTAGAAACTGTTTACTTATTTTGACATTATCAAAACACACCAATGCAAGCAGCCGTATTGTACACATTGAAGACAGCCAAGTCACCGTCCACCAACTGGCTTTCAACTAAATATGTCATTGGTTCGTATGACTGTGACCAACTACTGAATTCCCAGTAAAAACTTATTCAGCAGTTAGCACACGTTTTAAATATAAAACATTACTATAGCTGCAGTTTATATTGGTAAAACTGAGCCAGATTGCATTCTGCAGAGAGTAAGAAAGAGTGGGAGAAGATACTATTTTGCCTCTCAATTATCATGTAAGGGGGGTAACCATCTCTCACATCACCACAATGAAGAGTTGAGAAGAGAGTAATCATTGCTTTTGCAGTGCCCAATAAATGCTAGTTATCAGTATCTATTCCTAAGAACTAACTGCGCTTCTACGAAATGTAAGACATTGTGCTGACTAACAAGTTTCTGACGATTTCCCAGTTTTTACGATACGTACACACTTTTTACGATACATACACACCCCAGGATAATAGACACACCCCATTAATCCTGGGGCAAATTGAAGACAACATGTCAGTAGCAAAATTCTGTGTGGTAACATTTCACATGCACAATGTGAGAACATTGCACAGAAAGTCCACTCTTGCACTACATGTATCTTACTACTACTGTTCTGACCTTCATATTGTGGGTGAATGTTCAAATCCAGATCAGTAAAAAAAAACATCACTTTTCATTTAATCGACGTAACATGCATAAAATCATACACAGAAGTGTGATGTATGTGGGACTCTTTCTGTGCTACACTGGTACTTCATACACGAAAAATGTTGCTATACAACATTTTCATCTCACAATTTAGCCCAGGGTTCGCTTGGTGTGCTTTTAAGGCAGTTTATGGATGTCCTGTGAACCCCTGAAATGGAGGCTAACAATAGTATGTACACTGGGTTGCATCACATCACAAGAAAATGTCTTCACATTACACAATGCATATAAACCTTTAAATTGAGTAGTTCATAAAAATTATATTATTTTAAGAAAATAGCAGGGCATGTAGATCAAGCACAGAAGTGCATAACAGATTCAATTAAATCTTCCATAAACTATACTAACAAAAAAATTTACAAAATATATAGACTTTCTGTACTGTTGTGGACATACGTCATTATAATATTATGTCGACAAAGAAATCTGTGACCAGATTCGTTATTCTGTACCACTGCTATAAACATTCAAACATATAACAATAATTTTCCAGCCTGACAGGATCAGAAGAAATGTAATTAATGAATAATAATAGTGCACAAATTATCTTTGATGTGAAGACTACAAGATAGTTCTAAAAAATTAGAAAATCTTACATATGAACACTACTTCGCAGTGACCATATGGTGATTTGGCGTAGCACAGCATCTTTTGACGTGTTGTATTCTTTTGAGAATGGGTAGGATTACTCTGTTACAATGAGAATTGCTAAAAGGGAACACAATTGAGTGCCTTGTGCTAAGAAACAATGAGGCAAGTGGCGAGTAAGCAAAAATTGACCTTGGAATCAGAATGCTTCCAAGTCTCGATCACGCTTGTAGTCCAATAACATGCAAATTAGACCTGCAATAATATAATATATTGCATGTGTTGTAAGCAAAAAGACTGAACTATAGATACCATGAGAAGACTGAAAGCCATAGTTCTAAACATGCCACTTTTAGCACTTTTTACTAATTTTTCCATCTTTAACGACACACGATTTGACTTAAGTCAAACAAGGTGCCTATAAACAATTTTCAATATTTCCTGAAAAGCAAAAACAGCGCTGACATAACATTGGTTAAAAGAGATACTGGTATATGCTCAAACACTGATTTTACAAAGTCTTGCTAGTGACGCCTCGTAACATGCAATCAATAAACGGAAGATGTCAAACATTTCTTCCATAACTGGCCAACAGGAGCAACCAGACATTTGGGTCAAACAAGACAGGGCAAACTCTCCATGCTACCTGCCATGACTACCTACATTACACAATACATTTCCAGGACACATGACTTTCCTGTTTGCATGCATTCACTACCCAGCCCACTTGTCCGGCCAGATTAAAATATTTCAGGCCTCTTCTTATAGGGCTACCTTAAAAACCACTAGGTCATGCAGTTAGTTGCTGACCTCAAAGAAGGAACTCGCAATATTGTTTGAAACATTCCCATCAACATATTATGATGTTTGTAGTTTCCAATTACATATTACAATGTGTGTAATAATTCCACTCACAGCTTGGAGGAATGTGTTGATAGACAATACCTGATATTCAAAAAACCACCCTGTGAAATGAGATAACATATCTTAACCAAATGTTCTATAACAATTATTAGATAAATTATACTTTACATTGTGCACAGCAGTGCAGTTATGTGCCTGCAAAAATAAACGTGAGTCATCATTTTTTTAAATCACCTGCAAAAAAAATGCTACAACAGCTTGGGTTAAAACAAGCTGGAGCATGTTACAAGCCCCTCAGTTTACCTTCATTGGGGGGGAAACACTGAATGCTACATGTAGCATACCAGAGGAGAAATAATGCTACATGCAACACCCTCAGAAGTTTTGAATGTTGCATGTAATATACCTAAGGAAATAACACAATGTTTAACGCAACACACCTAACGCAGAAACACTGAATGTTATATGAAACAATCCAAATGAGGAAACAGTTAACAATACAAGTAAAACACGAAAGAATCACAATATTATATGTTACACAATAAAGAAACCGTGAATGTAAATGTAGGAAAAAACTAAATGTTTCATGTAACACACCTAAGGAGAAAAAACTGTCACGTACATATTACAAACCATTCGACACAGGCATTAATTTACACTTTAGAGTTTATTATTGTTTAGTACCTTTCTTTTTAAGTGTTAAAAATCCAAAAAATACTTTGCTAAGTTAACACAATACTGTTTTTTAAATCACATACTGTTAAATAATGTATTGAATACCTACATGATTAAGGCTCTTGCAATTTAATTTAAACATTATGTATTCTTATGCCTTATTAACACATTGAAGTGTTACACAGCCAACTGTCTGATTTAAGTGCAATTCTTACAGAACTATGATATGGCCAGTTTGGCAAATGCTAAACTGAGTACTTTTGAAAGATGAAAAATAATGAAATCTTCTTGCCTTTCCTGAGGTTTCGGAGTACGTTGCAAAAACAATTTGTGTATGCACCACACAAACCCAAATAAAATTTGTGTATACAGAACAATAAATTTTAAAACTTTTGGGAACTATACAGATGCGGCGGTTGTATATGAGAAAATTCTATTCACTGTAAGATGAAAAAACCAGTAGTTCAATAACATTTAGTAATGAATGTAGGAAATACAATACTGTTGGGAAAACAAAATTGCATCACATAATTTTAAACATTTGTGTGAAAGTATACAGTGGACTAGAAAATATAAACGCTTTATTTTCATTTATTGAAACTAAATCTTATGACAAGTTTTTGGACATCAAATTATGCGCAACAATATTACATTAAGCACAATGAAAAAAGGTTCTTATAAAAACACATTTATGATAAAACGTTGTAGTCTACGGAAAATAAAAATTAATTTAACTAAGGCTTATAAGCTACCATGCTGACACAACACAGATCCAAATAAGTTTGAGTTTTGCATTGCCAGTAAGCACAATAAATGTAAGCAGTAAACTAAATAATACGTACGGAACTGCTGATCAAATCACAGTTGGTTTCCACTACTTTTTTAACACAAATTTTTGCTGATGAAAACATGATCTTAACAACTACTGTAAGCCGAGGCTACTTTGGTTGGCCCTGTGGGCTGACTTCGGCACACTGAATGTATCAGTAATGTGTTAATTTGCAAATAAATACAAAACTGGAGAAGAAAACTTAAAATATTACAATAATCTCATCCATTTTAAGAGAAAATTTTCTTCACTGAACAACGTAAAACGAACATTCAGAACGAGCCAAAGTCACCCTGGTTAACGCTACTTTTTTAAAATACAGATATAACAAAGCCGATATTAACAAAAACATCTCATAGAATAAAGGTTCTAATGGAAAATGTTAGCAGTGGCAATAAAAAACTTCTTACATACAACAAAAACATTCAAAGCATGAGTGAAAAGATTTTGGTCAGTGCTTAACATCGGGGTCTTCAGCGCTGGTGAGGGGTGACATGATGTATGGAGCAGTGCCAGAATGAAGGGGCGGGGGAAACGGGAGATCCCTGAGAAAACCTGCCGACCAGCGGCATCATACGGCACAATTTTCACATATGAAAATCTGGGGACCGACCCCTCTGGGAATCAAACACAGATCACCTTGGTGGGAGGCGAATGGTCAGACTATTCAGCCACCGCGGCCCCATAAAGAATGAGTAATACAATGTTGATCTGTCTGTAGTAATTTAATTAACGGTAGCATCACCATACCATTATACTGAGTGGCCTGAATAGCACAAATTTAATATGCAGGCAGCACTCATGATATAACATATCTTTAATATTTATCTTTGATTTTTTTCCCTTATGGAAACACCAACTAAACTTTTCAGTATCACCCTTAATGTTATATGCAATAGTAAACATGATATTGTAAGCAAGGTACTCATGAAGAAGGGTGCCAATTACATCTGAACTAATTAATAATACAACCTAGTCAACAATGCAAACTCCCAAATTCTTAACACTAGAAGATACGCTGAGGAAACATAAACTTAAACTAAATGTTTAATTAAGGTGATTATGAGAGTCTTTATTAAACAATCCATTTAATACTCTATGAGATTGACTAGCACTTTACAGTCCATACTTTCACACAGAGGAAAATTCAAACATTCCAGATATCACATAATAATTAGTTATGCTTTGCTAAATTGACCTAAATTCAGAATTATTGCACGTGAAAAAAAGAAAGTAGATTATATAGTATAATACATTATGTTGACTTACAACATAAATAAATACATGAAACTACAATAAAAGTAAATCACACAATCAACAGTGAATAAAAAATTAACACTTATCAGATGCCATTACAATGTCTGATATCTTTTTGATTTCTTAGAAACAAATGTCTGTTAGTATAGTATTTGTGTGGCCCTAGAAACTTGGTGTTAACAGTACAACTGTTGCTACACATACTATGCTAACGTCATGTTCACTATCATGGGGCATGATTTCTCTGGTGTGCAGTGAGTATTGTCTTGGACACGTAACCAGTATTGCATATATGGCATGTGTATGGGCGTTCACCTGAGTGATATCGTTTGTGTACCACCAACGAAGGCCTCTGAGTGAAGCACTTGCCACACTCGTCACATGAATAAGGCTTCTCGCCCGTGTGAGTCCGCCAATGGACACGCAAAGTACTGCGCTTGCTGAAGAGCTTCCCACACACCTCACAATTGAACGGACGGTCGCCTGTGTGGATGCGGCGGTGAGCTTGAAGTGAGGCATTGCTTGTCAGAGCCTTCCCACATATGTCGCAGAGGAAAGTTTGGTTCTCGCCCCTGTGGAAGGCGTGATGCAATAGCAGCGACTTTTTGTACGAGAACGTCTTGCTGCAGATCTTGCAAGTGTAAACTTTCACACTGTCATCAGAATCTGGATGCAGCTGTTTCTTGTGAGCCACCATGTTGTATTTGTACAGGAATGCCTTGCCACAAATGGAGCACTGGTACGGTCTGTGGCCGGTGTGGATATTTCTGTGGCTTTCCAGTGCTGTGTTAGTAAAGTAACCCTTGCCACAGAATTCGCAGTGATATTTGAAATCCTTGAAATGTCTTTTTTTATGCATTTCCAGATAAGCTTTATATGTTGTGACATAATCGCACAAAGTGCACTTGAAATTTTTTACCCCTGCATGAATTTTCTTGTGTTTGATTAGTTCATAAGAACGCTTGTATGTCTTGTTGCAAATATCACAAACATACGGTCGCTCATGGGTATGAGTTTTCATGTGGCTCTTGAGCAACTTCTCTGTCAAACACACAGTATCACAGTGTTCACACTGTACTGCTATGGAAACTGTGTGTGTTCGCACATGGAAATATAGATTTGCTTCGCTGTCAAACTTCTTGCTGCACACTTGGCACACCTGAGGGCCAGTTACATCAGACATTCTTTCCTGCGGCTTCACTTTTACCTTCTGTTTCCGTGCTGATCCCAAAGACACTAACTTTCTACTTTTAGACTCCTTTTTCTCAACCACTTTCATACCATTCTTTTTGCTGCGCAAAGTACGTTTACGACCATGTAAATAGCATCCTATTTCTGAAGACCTAAAACAGAAAAGAAACATGATGTGACACAGCATTCTAACAATTGCTGCTTTGCTTCCATTACATATATAATTACTTTTCTACAGAAACTATTAAAAAAACTTACAAATACCATAATAAAAGTTAAGGTTTCCCATAAAAACCTAATAAAATCAACTACAAAAGTTGAACATAATACTAATAAATTCTGCAAATATAACTTGCTGCAACACAATATCATTTGTAGTTTTTAAAATTGAACTACAACACAACTGTCTTAAAAGCATTTGTTTTGGAAATTTTCCTTTAATACGGGTCACTGATCGGTGATGGCACTGTATGTACTAGTTTGTACTAATTCTGACAATAGTATTGTGTGTATCTTCTCATTTTTCTCTTGAACGGACATACAGGAAGTAACAGTTAACAATTAAAGGTTGCTTCCTTAGAGAAAAGATTCAAGCTTTTGATACAGGGGTAGACATTTCAAAGTTCTGCTCAATAACAGAAAACAGTAAAGTTAATTGCTGACACCAATATTATGAAATACCTAATCAGAAACTGCAGTTCTATACTGCGGGTTGGAAATGTGTCACCTAACACCAGTGTTATAATGTGCTTCGTTGTATATGCACACAGACACACACACACATACAGCACCTAACTTAACATAGTGTCTAGGTCCCTTTAGAATAACTAGCTTACGTTAGGAAAAAAATTGATCCAAACTAGGTACTTTTACATGCTCAGAAGAATCAGTGCTGTTCAACCATACCTAGTAATTTTATGTTCTTAATGTACCTGTGACATTTTCCCAAATTTCAAGGCATTTGTTGTAGTGTGAAATTTTCCCCCATTTTAAGGTGTTTGTTGACGTGTAACTTTTACACATTTTAAGGTGTTTGTTGTCGAATAGAAATAATTTTTAATGTGGAGAAATTTTCATTTACAGCATTGCTTAAAAAATAAGCTGCCCACCCCCTCCCAACAAATTCAAGCACACCATCACAATCTACAATGAAGAGTTACAAATACGATAAACCTGAACATCAGTTTCACAAATAATACCACATCCTGCAGTGGCAATGCGTTATCTAATTTGAAAGGCAAGCTACTACTACCAGGATTTTAGCGATTAAAAAGGGACAGAAGGTGAGAGCAGGCTTAAAACTCGAAATATTTTAACGTACCCCATTAAACATAGAGAAAGACAGAAATAATTAAACAGACTAAAAAGCATATTCCTTGGCAGTAAGCGTGGCAGCCAGTTTAGCAACTGACATAACGGAAATCGTACCGTAGCGGCTTGTTTGTGGACTGTTAAGGGTAACAGGTATCGCGTCAAAGATTCTTTGTCAGGATGCCTGAAGGCAACATGACGGGATACCCGATACCTTAAGATTAAACCAAGGAGCCAGCCAGGGAGTGGGTCGATTGTCATGTTACTATCTACGGAATGCTGCGTTGGGAAATCGCGACTGGTGATTGTCATGTTACTATCTACGGAATGCTGCGTTGGGAAATCGCGACTGGTGATGTGGCCGATGTTTGAGGTCACTCACTGGCTGTAGAGTTACAGCATGCACATTATAGTTATCATCACTCTCATATAAAGCCTTAATTTAAGTGTGTTCACATGGCAAAAATTCATTATTTCATATTTGCACGACAAGTGTTCGTTTTATAGACGTTACTTGTGACTAAATTTTCCACTTGAAAACACTTTTTAACTCTCGTAGTTTTCACATAGAGAAATTACATTGTCAAGATTTGCATGCTACAGACACATGGTAATAACAAAAACCAAGTGTCTTACTCGAATAAAATAATTTACACTGAAATTAGATATCATGGGCATAAGCTAAAATATTTAAAAAGAACACAATGATAGTCCTTTGTACTAAATTTTAACACGATGGCAATTTACTTCATTTATGGTAATTTTTTTAAATACAAAGGACTGTTGGAGTTGTGTGTTTTTAAATATTTTAGCATATTGCCCATAATATCCCATTTCAGTGTAAATTATTTCATTGGAGTAAGACACTAGGTTTTTGTTATTACTGTGTTCCCGAAACCTGCGAATTTCAACTATGGTATGCTGCTATGGAAAACTGTGAGAGCTAAAAAATTTTTACAAGCAGAAAATGTAGTCACAAGTAACGTCTTTAAAACGAACACTATGTCGTGCAACTATAAAATTATGCATTTTTGCCACGTTAACGCCCTTAATATCCTGCCATCAATACTGTTGAACAATTTTTGTATCTTTACAAAGAAAAGCTTTGAAATCCCAGTTGTCAATAAAGCCTTAGCAATACTGACTTTGCAAAATTGCATAATTTTCAAAGTTAGTTGTAGTATCACTAAGACTTCTTTTGGTAACTGGGTATCCAAAATGTGTCATTGTAAAAGTAGCTTACAAAATAATTACAGTCAACAATCAATCTCACAAGGATAGTTCAGATATGTTTGTGAGAACTGAGCACAAAACACAGTTATCGAAATTAAGTCTGCAACATTTACAAAAAATTCTAAATAAACAGAAATTTTAGATAAGATTACAAGCATGTTAAATTACGCAAAATCAGGTGTCGGCCTACCTTCTCTGATGAGGTCACATCTTTGCTGAAAAGTAAAAACACTGTTGGAAAAAGGTTTAGCACATAATCCACACACACAACACTTGCATCCACATGTTTCAGTTTCTTTCATTTTATGTATCTTGGTTTTTAGTCACACAAGAACATTTTCAGTCCCTAGAATAGATAGCGCAGTTAATAAAGGAAAATTTCAACGTACAATAACCAAATTAAATAAAACACTATAATATTTACTTGGCAATATTACTATGCAGCGCGGAAACTTGTCAACCTATTGGATTCGTGTAACTTGTAAAATCAACTGCCGGTGACCAGTGTTGCCAACTGAAGTTTATAGAAAACCACTAATGGCACTGGAATAATCACCGGAAACCTATATGACCAATAGAAAAGAAAATTTTCAATTTACTAGTATCAGTTTAAACAGACTTTGCCTCCCTGTTTAATCAACGTATTAGTTACAAAACTTGGCCGGTAGTATATTATCTGAAATTGCAGTAACTGGTAACAAAACCACTAAAGTGGCAATTCTGATAGGTTCAGCTATATTCAGATCACTTCGATCAGAAAGCACTGCAATCGTAGCTTATAACACAGCATCACGCAGAAGTGTAACTTCCATCTCATAATTTTTAAAGTTGAACATATATGTTCACTCTTCTTACAATAAATAATTTTTCATCCAAACCTATGTTAGTTTCATATAACTATTAGTCTGTGTGGACCCGGCAGCAGAAAATGTGTTCTGCCATTGCAGCACATTTTCAGGTGTTTTTAAAAGGCAGTACAATAGCATGAGCCAGACTCTAGTAAGAGATGACTTACTGGTCCTACGACTACAAGTACAGTCACAACTGTTACTTTGCTCTTTCCCTGATATTTGGATTTGATCATTGCAACATTTAAAAATAAACACTGTTTCTTGTAAAAAAATATACAGCACTATTTTACAAAATTGTAAATGATGTTAATTCAAAATGTGATGATAAATTACTGATGACACATCATTAACGCAATGTAACAAACTACTAAATAAAGTATTATAACAACAATTACAGAAATTGTTTGACCACCAAAAGTAGCTGCAGAACCAATTAAACTGACACACCGCTATATTGGGAATGGTAGTAAGGAGAAATTTAATAAACATGCACTATTTAAAACAACTATGAAACTTTTTCATGAATGATGTATTTCCAGGGCATATTCTCTAGAGCTAAAATTTCGCAAACTTTATTCTTCCAGAAGAAATTAAGCTAAATGAATGTATCACTGTGACAAAATGTACGTTTGTGAAGTAGGCTAAACCTGTTACTACAGATTGCTACTTTTCAATTTTTCTGTATTGACTTCCAAAATCTTGAGAGTTCAACTGAAGATGCTACTTTATGCCCAATGCCCACAATCTTTGAAAATGTTTGAGAGTTACGCAAGCATGACACACACACCCTACATAATTATAAATAAATACATAAAAGGACCTAAATTTTATTACAAGTATGGTGGTTGAACCATGCTGAGTGCAAATATAAAATGAATTGTCTGTTGCAGAGAAATTTATCTGCAGTTAAGTTACAAAACAAAAGGTCTGCCTGTAGCCAACTGATTCTTCAATAGGTGCATCATAACTTTTTGATGAGCAAGTTCTCACAGGTAAATGTAAAAGATAACTATGTTTCCCTTCCCTCTAACAATGTACATTTGCAGTAGTTTAGCGGACCCATATATTTTTTTTATGTGCCCACAAAGCTAAGAAAAACAACCCACAACATATTCTGATGTGCCTAATAGTGTCCCATACTCGTACTCAATAGTCTAAAATCTTCTTAGGGGAGAAAGAGAGAGAGAGAGAGAGAGAGAGAGAGAGAGAGAGAAAGAGAGAGAGAGACACGTATGTATTTTTCTGTACATTCTTAACAAGATAGCAAAATTATTATTTTTATTTTTTTATTTTTTCATTTGGAATACAGTAAACAACACAGTCAACAAAACCAGTAAAACAACTAGATACAAACAGATACCAATTCTCACTTGTTGTACAAACGCCACCAACATCAGGCACTCATCAGAATAATAAATGTTATGGTCATATTTACTTGGCACACAGAATAAACATACAATTCAATATTAAAATGGAATCCAAAATTAATTTCTTATAATAAAATTAAAACTTTCACAAAGGGCACACATGAATATCACCTAAATAGTACATAATAATATAGTAATTACAAGCAATCTTTTTTTACATTTATTATAAAACTCTGGATAAACACTCTCATTAAAACTAAATTTTTTCTTAAAATTTTGCCCATTTAAAAAAGGTTTCCAGGAAGTTCTGTCAAAATAAATTACATAGTACAAACTTAAACTGTTTTATTAAATAGGTATTTTAAGTTACCTAGTAGTCAGTTTAAGTACATAGTGACTTAACCATGCAACATTTACCTATGTACACCTAAAAATAACACACATTAGTACCTTTAAAATGCAGCAATAAAAGATTTAACAGTCAAGAATTTATAAATTTCAAAGTGAGCATTCAAAAACACAGAAGAACGACAACATTTTTTTGCACAGTTGTGACTTTTTACTGGCCAAGCCAGCTTTTCCGGATCTTGAAGGAGAACCCAATAACCAATCTACCGCACAAAAAAAATCTGTACGTATTTATCTATGTCAATCTAAACACTAGAACTGGTAGCCTTCTTGCAGTTTCCCACCTTTCTCAAAAATTTAAAAATGTGAAATATTATTACCCTCACAAATTTCTGGTGAAAGTTGAAAAAAGAAGGGTCAATATTTTTTAGAGGTATAAATAGCAACAGCATTTGCAAATCAGATAGGATAAGTAAACTCAACAAGCTAACTACTACATTGCTACTATACTCACTATTTAAATTTCTTAATTTAATCCTGGAAACATGTTATTAACATAATAGTTTTCCTTAAAATTGTAACATTTTGAATACCTATGTAACTGTCTCACTATTTAATTTAGAACTTATTTTCAAATATATAAAGTTAAAAAAAAGTAACAATAAACTAGCTGGTTTACTAAATGAAAATTTTCTCTATCACAAACTGCACTAAATTATAAGCGAAACAGACTCTAACTAAGGCCTGCCACTTATCAGTATGTAGATTATTGAAGAGAATTTTTAGTTTTGAATACAAGTTAACATTTACAAACACGTGAACCGAGTCTGTCAAGAAGAATCTGTTAGAATTTTCTTCTGAACTGCTTAGAAAAAGAGAAAATCCCACACATCTTAGATTGAAGTAACAATACCTTGTCAGTCATTTAATATATGGCACATACATACATATACATATATATATATACACATACATACACACACATACTCACATAACACATACACATACATATTACATATATACGCATGAACATTTTAATATGTGTGGGATTACATAAATTTTTGGCTTACATACATAACCTAAATTAAATGTAGACACAATAAATTTCCATATGCACAGTAAACTAATGGTATGTAGTACACAGTGGGTGTAAACACCCATATGTGACAAACAATACAATATATTCAATACATTTATTAACAATTGCCGTTTTAAAGCTAGTAGGTAGCAATATCACAAAAACTATTTGTTGCTTACGTCCACTACTTAAAAAAAAAATGATGACAAAGTTATTTTTTTAAAAAACAGGCCAAACTACAGTACGATATAAAGAAAACATTGCACTTGCCAGAATTTCTTTCTTCCACACCATCAGTCCTACAGTGATAGAATACACAAGTAATTGCACATTAAAGGAATCACTGTATTTTCTGCAAAAAGTAGAACAGCAGTAACTTAAGACGGGTGATTTCTTTGGTGAGCCAACAGCATCGTCTTTGAAACAAACCCCTTACTACAAAGGTTGCATTTATAAGGACGTTCACCGGAATGATATCGCTTGTGTACCACCAGCGGACTGCTCTGTGTGAATCTCTTGCCACATTTATCGCACACGTATGGTTTCTCACCAGTGTGGGATCGGCAGTGGACAATAATGGAGCAACGCCTACTGAACTGCTTCCCACAACTATCGCAACTGTATGGACGATCGCCATCATGGATGCGATAGTGCTGGTCAAGCGAGGTCTTCGTCGCCAATGCCTTCCCACATATGTCGCACAGGTACTTTGAGTTCTCCCTTTGGTGGACTAACATGTGAGAGTCGTACTTTCTTTTGGAAGGGAAAATCCTGTTGCAGGCTTTGCACTTATGTATTTCCGTGAAACCCTTCAAGTGCACACGTCTCTCGTGACAGATCATATTGTTCTTGTGAGTAAACTGCTTCCCACAGATGGAACACTCGTACGGTCGCTGACCTGAGTGAACAACCTTGTGGTCCTCGAAAGCAGTTTTCAGGAAAAAGCCTTTGCCGCAACAATCACAGCAGTACTTAAATTCCTTCGTATGTCTTTTCCAGTGTAATTCGAAAGAGGTTCGATACATGGTCCCATAATCACATAGTGAGCACTTAAACTTTTTCTCTTCTGCATGAGTATTTTTGTGAAACTGAAGCCCTTGTTGGCGCTTAAAAGTTTTGTTGCAAATGTCACAAGTGAATGGCCGTTCAGTAACGTGTTTCATCATGTGACTTTTCATAGCTTTCCTCGAGTAGCATACATTATCACAGTGTTCACATTTCAGACCTATAGGAACAGAATGAATACGCATATGCTTTGCCTCTTGTACTTGAGTGGTGAAGAAATTCTTATTGCAAACAGGACATGGCTTTGGTAAATAATACTCTGTATTTTTCTCTGGAGACTTTAGTTGTGATTGATTTTTTGGGAAACTTTGCACTGGAACACCACATTCATTTTGCACTGGAACATTGCATTCATTCTGCACTGGAACACTACATTCATTCTGCACTGAAACATTGGATTCATTTTGCACTGGAACACTGCATTCATTCTGCACTGGAACACTACATTCATTCTGCACTGGAACATTGGATTCATTTTGCACTGGAACACTGCATTCATTTTGTACTGGAACACTGCATTCATTTTGCACTTTCTTTTCAGGTATAATGGCAAAATGTTGTCTTGGCAAAAGGGTGAGAAAAAAACATCCTAGTTGCGAAAACCTGAAACAGATTAATATTTTATGCTGTAAATATCACTCGCACTGAAACAATTTTGATGAAATATCTTGCTAGCTAACATTTAATAACAAACCTTTCATAAAGGAATTTCTTCCATTCTTTCCAAACCTGCAAATTATGATATGCTGTTTTAAGTACATTCCCTCCTTCTTCCATCAAAATTTTTACAACTTTATTACACATAAAATAAGTTAGTGTTAATGAGAAATATAAGGCATGTAAATAAGACATATTTTCCAACTTGCTTTCATTTCATTATTATAAATTCAAAAGTAAAATATTTAGAATATTCCAAAGCTGTTAAACATTCAAAACAGCAGTGTTATGAATGTATAAGTAAGAAAATAGTTGTACCTATTTCAGTGTAATTACAAAATTACCAAGAATTTGAGTCCAAATAGGCCACTTTTTTAAATTTTTTAGAAAATTAGAAATTGTTGTTTTGCTACTGTTTTCTTTCACTTTTTTTAATAATAAAAAAGTTACAAGCTGTTATCTGCTGACTCTACCATTTAAATATCAGTGCCTCCAGTCAGATATTTCTAAAACCTGGAATTGTAACTACAGTATCTGTATTATACTTCGTTTCTTTATTTACTCTCCTTAATCACTGGTTATCTCATTACTTTCATGTTACATGGACCTTCATCCAAAACTTCACATTGTTTACTCCCTTCACAGGTTCGCCAACCTTTACATCACTACATCTCCCTTTTTACAAAACTAAGATTTCTATTTTTCAGGTTTTGACAAATTCATCAACACTACTT